>PVKA01003223.1:0-97920 GCA_004027165.1 Ctenomys sociabilis
CGCTTGCCTAAGCAGGTGCTTAGTCTGCTGAGCTATCTCACCAGCCCTTATTTTATAATTTTAAAGGAAACCCATTTTATATTCTGAACAATGCAGTTCTCTCTCCCCCTCAGCAAGTAGTGAAATGCTTACCATATCTCTAGTACTCTTAAATACATATTGATTGGTGACTTTAAAAATCAAGGGATGTTCAAGTAAAAGTTTTCGTGGCTGTATGAAGTTGGGTTTGAGAAAGAAAGATTCTGGGTCAGTGTCTCAAATGGTGCAGCCTTATCCCATCCTAGAGTGTCTCCTCAGCAAAGCAGGTTTACCAGTTCTCTGCCAGTGCTGAGACCTGGCTTAGGCTTTCCTGATGGAAGAGCTGGGCTTCATGGTGCAAATGGGAATCTTCAGGGGTTGGGAGCCCTGCTCCAGGCGGGGAGCAGCAGATTGATCAGGGGTAAGGTTCACCAAGCATGATCAGGCAATGAGTTAGAGAAGGCCTGGAGACCAGCCTGGACCAGGAGGGCTGGGTTTTACACTCCTCATCCATCCATCCATCCATCCAGTGAAGATTTATGGAGGGCAGGGGTACAGGACTAAAAGACATCACCCTTGCTCTCTAGTTGCTACCAGCTAGGGAGTCTAGCACCTGTGAGGTAAAATGCAGTGCCTGGGAAGAAGGCCCCAGCATCGTCCAGTGAGCCAAGAGGAACATGACCGGAAATCCCGGCTGGGAGGTTGTGTTTATGTGTAGGTTTGCTCTGCAGCTCAGGAGCAGGTGAGAGACAGAGACTAGAAATAAACAAGAAGGACCATGGGCAGCAGGGACCCTAGGGAAGGTCACTTTGGCCATTGCAATGCAATCTACTATTACCACTGAAGTCATTAGTGCAAACCTATCTTTTATTGAGCTCTCACTACATGCCTGTCACCATCCCAAGTACTGTCCTTGATTTTCTCATTTAATCTCTGCCCCAACCCTGTCGGGGATTTTACAGCGAGAAAGACTGAGGTGAAGAGACATGTAAAAGTCACACAGCCAGCAGGTGCCAGGCGGGGGTGAACCCAGGGCAGCCTCCACCCAGCTGCTGCTCTGGGGGACCCGCTGGGCTCTGCTCCATGTGGGTGTGTGGGCCTCTGAACCACAGCCAGCCTTGATCCCTGCTTGTTCTGCTGGAAAGCAACAGCTGCCCCTAACCTGTGCTGTTGTAGACCCCGTGTAACCAGAAGCTGAAAGTTACCTGGAGGGAGGAGACTTGGAACCCCCTGCCCCTGCTACCACAGGTGATTGCCTCACCTCCCGCCAACAGCTTGTGTCAGAGGGCTGCATGCTCTGTGGCAAACTAAGTTCAAGGGGTCAGCACAAAGCACAGAGAGGTGAGGCAAAGGGCCAGAAGGTGAAGGCTGTGACCCAAAGGGAAGGGTGACTGTCAGGGCCGGCCAGGGACAAGGATAGGCCTTTGCAGTCTGGTGGTAGAGAGATACACAGCCACTTGTTTATCACACAGAGGAGTATGGGGTACTGGGAGGAAAGGACAAGGGGGCTGATGGCTTTGACTCCAGGGAAGCAAGACCTGGAGAGCAATTTCTTCAGGGATGCAGTTGCTTTTACCTTTTGCAATTCCGGTCCTCACTGAGTCTTTGTTTATTTCACCTAATTCTCTTTTCCCTAGGGGTGTTTTATTGAATGCCCACTGTGAAGAAATAGGCACATTTAAGTAAAATTCAACGTTAATGTGATAATCCGTCTTTGAACTGAAAATGAGGGGACCGATTTGTCTCGGTCAATCATGTCACCATTTAGATGCTGATTCTTTCCCCAGTTTCTCCGCAGCCACCCAGCTGGGGCAGCTGGGACATCCTGCCTGCTGCCCCAGCCTGGGGTGGCACTGCCGCCTTCACAGCACAGAAAGAAACCTGGACAGCCCCAGGGCGAAGCCTGATTGGTGCCCTTAGCTCCCAGCTTCAGGTGACCTAGGAGTGGATAGCACCTCTGACATGCGGGGCTCAATGGCAACCATAGGTGGAATCTGATGGCGCAAGCACAGGCCAGCAATGGCTTCCTGACCTCCATCCCCACCCCTCAGCCCAGTGTCCCCAGGACAGAGTGGAGAGCTCCCAACTCCAAGGCTGGTGCGCTGGCTGGCCAGCAGTGCAAGGGGAGATGCTTCGCACTGTCAGCCTGAGACTGCTCTTGGGATCTCCAGGACTTGGAACAGTGGCGGTGAAATGCTGGGGGAGCTCAGGAAAGGCGTGGCCTTCCCACAGGACCCCCACGCGGTAGAAAGGGAAGCAGGTCCTGAGGGACAGGAGATGAGGAGGCTGCAGGGAGGAATGGGCCAAGGAGCTGGAAAGGGGGGCTCATTCTGTACAAGAATTGTGCATCTGAGGACACCTCTTGGGGGCAGGGCATTAGCAAAGACTATGCAAGTCTTCTCCAAGTGGACCTCTATTAGAGCGCCAGCACTCCCAGCCACTCCTACAGCTGTGTGTGCGTGTGTGTGTGTGTGTGTGTGTGTGTGTGTGTGTGTGTGTGTGTTTCTTCTTTTCCCCCAGCCATGCTTCTTGAACTTTCTTGCATGAGTGAGAATGGCAGGCCTCTGTGCCTGCCCAGCATTTCCCAAGGCTTTGACAGCTCTTCTGAAAGGATGTCATACTTCATGTTTCTGACAAGCCAGTGCTGTTAGTCATTTCAAAGTATGGGAGCCATACTTTGAAAACAGCCAGTCTAAAGTGTTCCTAAGAAGAGTTCAAGGATGCCCTAGTACCTGAGTATCATGGTTTTAGTCAAAATCACCATCTTATAGTTCTTTACGTAAAAGAAAAAAAACAGCTCATCAGAGGAGACCACAGTTCCTGCAGCTCTGCAGCTGCCCAGGAGGAATGCCTTGAGAACACAGATGTCCTCCTCAGGACTTTCCTGCTGCAGGACCCTGCCAAGCCCCTTGGGATTAGGAAACAGGGTGCCCTGGCCAATAGAAGTTCTCCTGCAGCTCCTCTCCCACTACCCCACTAGTCCCTGGGTGCCAGGGGCAGGTGGTGTCCAAGAAGTGACCAGAACAATGGGGACACAAGGTCCCCAGGGCTGCTCTGCGGGTGGCGGCGGAGGCATCTGCCCATCTAGAAACCTCCTGTGCTGCCCAACCCTGCAGTCTGCTCCTGCTCAGATCTGATTATCCTGTCAACGACTGGGCCCCTGGGACCACCCAGCTGGAATCTTATTTCCATGTATGATTGTTTAAAAAGAAAGAAAGAAAAGAAGAAAAGAAAGAATCTCTTTAACAATAATCTCCTGGCAGCTTAGGAACTAAGGGCCTCCTGACAAGTCATATTTGTACAAAAGAAAACCATTGAAATGCATGCTAAGGTAGTAATTTCCTGCATGTTTATTGCAGAGAATTTCTAAAGCAATCCTGTTCCTCTCCCTTTTTCCAATAAGCTCATTAGTCTGCCACACACATTTTATTTGGAGTAAATGAGTCCAGCCCAGGGAGGGGCAGGACACAGGAAGAGAGTTGCTTTAGAAATCACATTTGGAAAAGATTTTGTCTTTATCTCTGCCAAGGAAAACCTCCAGATACCTTGAGTAAAGCATTAATGATAGTTATCTGCAGACGTAGAATTTTGGGCAATTTTGAGTAATTCTTTGCTTGGGTAATTTATGATCAGAAGAAAAAGAAATGTGTCCTTAAAATTAGTTTTTAATCCCATGGCCTTTGAGGTGTGATGAACATGCAAGGACCAGGGGTGAAGGATTAGAGCAAGGAAGAGGCATGTGGAGAAGCCCAGCATCAGCAGTGGCCCTGAGATCTGTTCTCATCCCAGCGTTAATAATTTTACTTCAGAAATGAGAGTGGTGGCACACGCGGTAGTCCCAGCACTCGGGAGGCTGAGGCAGGAAGATCGCTGTGAGTTTGAGGCCAGCCGGAACTGTATTTTTTAAAAAAGAAAAGATATGAATGAAAAGTGACCTTTCACCCAAGAGAGAAAACAAAAACAGAACAGCACTGAGTCTTAGGTCTTGGAGAGGCCCCAGGGGACGGCGACCTCAGCTGCAGGTATCTTCCCTCACCTAGGTCCCATGTGCTGGTCCACAGCCCTGGGATTGTTCTGCAGCCTTTGCTTCCCAGGGACACTTCGAAATGGAGCAAAGACCCGGATGGCCTTGCTAATTGAAGCCCTGAATGGCGTCCTTTCCTCTACAAGGATACAAGTTTCTTTTTCTTTTCTTTCTTTCTCTTTTCTTCCTTATCTCTGTCTCTGAAGGAGACAGTTCATCAAGAAGGATGGATCCTGCCAGGTGTCACTTTGCTTTGCGCCCGCCTCTTTTCTTCCCCCACCCACGCTAGCCTGACCCTGTGCACCTGCCTGTCTTGCAGCTCCTCCCTGTGCCATGGGCTCTGGGGCGTGGTTGTCCACCTTCCACTTGACATCGGCCTTCTCCATGTGCCTTTCTTGGATTCTAGAATAACTAGAAATAACCTGGAAAAGTCCACTAAGGCCAGCTAATCATGAAGCAAGCCCTAATTGACTGGAGCTGAGCGTCCAGAGATCGAGTCCCTGAGGCAAAGTAATGCACAGAACATATCTTATAAAGAGAAAGCATAGGGGCCAAACAAACTTAGAAATGTTACAGTAGGCACAGTTACTTGGATTTCCTTTGCAAAACCTTTAGTGGCTAATGCCCATGGTAAATAAACAACCAGGAGAAGGAAAAGGAAAGTGTAACTTGTAGTGTGTCACTCACTGGAGAGCTCTAAGCAAGCAGAAGCAAGATGGGTGGCGTGCAAGTGGGTCCTTGCGCATCCCCCCGTTTGTCTACGCAGCCTCAGTTTATCTCTGTTGCAGCAGGCTAATCATTGCCTTCAGATCCATGCTTTGAAGGGGTCCAATTTAAATGATAAATTACCTAGTCGTGGTCAGTGACCTGAATCGAGGACTCCAGGTTTTCCATGTTGCATTGTGAATCACTGACCCTACCAGATCTTCTCCTTGAGTGCTGTGAATCTGAGATTTAGGAAGAGGAACACCAGGAAAACATTGAAATGGCAGAAGCAGTAGAGGCATAGGCAGAGCAAGAAAGTGACCCTAGGTAGTCCTGGGTCAGGACGGGAGCAGGGTTGCCCTTCCCTGAGCACAGAGGAACAGGGGGCAGTCACTTGCTCTCTGCGTCCTCTGACTTTCCTCTATCAGCTCATCAGCTGGGATGTCCTGTGTCACCTTATTCTTGGGACACTCACACACCCTTCATCCCCTGAGTACATCCACGCAGCCAAGACAGCCCTCGCACAAGAGAATCAGCCTGGGAACTCTTAAGATACACAGATTTTCAGAACACCTCCACTCCCTGCCCTGGATTTTTTTATTTTCAAGAAAGAAGATATCAAAATGATAATTTCATAAACCTTGCTAGATGGTGAGATTATAGAATGTTTTGATATAGTCTTCTTTGCTCTTTGTCATAATGTCTAAAACTTCTGCAATGTACAAATATTTCCTTTGTAATCATAAAAAGTAGTTATTAAAAATGAACAAGTAGAAATAAATGTTTACATTATGGTCAGTTGAATATCAACAAGGGTGGCAAAGTAACTGAACAGAGCAAGAAAAATCTTTTCAGTTAATAGAGTTGGAATAACTGAATATCCACAAGCAAAAAAATAAAGTTGATCCTTGCCTCACACCACATATAAGTCAGGTTGCATCCTATATCTAAATATAAGAGGTGGGGCTTGGGATACAGCTCCTGCCCGGCAAGCACAAGGTCCAGAGTTTAAGTCCCAGAATGAGACAAATAACTAACTAACTAACTAAATAAATAAATAAATAAATAAATAAGTGAAGTATAGAAATCTTGCAAGAAATCATGGCCATGGTTTATTTATTTATTATTTTTGTATTTTAGGGAATCGTCTACAGGGTGTTCAGGGTCTCACAAGTAGGTCAGACTTGTAGCGATTCTCCTGTTTACAGCCTCCCAAGAGCTAGGATTACAGGCTTGTGCCACCACGCCCAGTCTCATTCGCTGTCTCGGCATGTGCCAGGGACAGGGCCAGCACAGTAACAGCCATGGTTTGCATAATGATTCTTTTAGATATGACAGCAACAGGAAGAAGGAGGAGTAGGGAGAGAAGGACAAAGGAGTAGGAGAAGGAAGGCAGGAAAAGAAAGATAAGTTAGACTTCATTTAAAAAGTGAAATGACCACCCACAAAATAGGAGAAACTATTTTCGAATTGTATGTTTCATAAGGGATCCAGAATACATAAAACAACTCATGTAGCTGAACAATAAAACTGAACAACAAAAAAATTGAACAGAGTTGCTTCTATGAGGAAGACAGGCGTCCAGCACACACAATAGACAGGTGACTGAAATCAAGTCGTTAAGGAGCGGCAAATCTAACCACCATAAGCGACCTGACGTCGACCCCATCAGGGTCGCTGAGAGAAGAAAGGCAGACAAGGACCAATGTTGTTGAGGGTGTAGAGAAGCTAGAAACTTTCTCCATCTGTGGTGAGGTTATAAAACGACACAGTCACTTTGGAAAATAGGATGGCAGTTCCTTAAAAAAGTTATATCATAATTTAAAAATTAAATATGACCCACACCCTCACTCATAGATATGTGGTCAAGAGAAATCAAAACATGTCCATACAAAATCTGTACCTGAGTGCTCAGAGCAGCATTACTTGTAATAGTCCCATGACGGGCACTACTTAGATGACCACCGTTGATGACTGCCTAAATACAACTTGGAATACTCATGCAAGGTGCTGTTATTCAGTCCGATGAACAGAAATCGAGTACTGATGCACACCTCGACGGGACAGACCTTGCTTGAACAGAATATGCTAAATGAAAAAGAAATTGTAAAGATGTACATATTTTAAGAGTCTATGAATATGAGATATCAAAAATCATCTTGGTTTGTTTTCTATTTCACAGCCTGGGAATTTACAAACAAAAGAGTTTATTAGGCAGAGTGCAGCAGCCGGGATTAAATCCCCAGTTCACCCTACTAGTCCCGTCCACGGGGCGCGTGGAGACAGAGACTGAGGCTGGGCATGGTGACGTGCATCCGGAACGCCAGCACTTGGGAGGCTGAAGACAGGAGGATTACTATGCATCTGACCTACGTAGTGTGACCTTGGAGGCCCTGAAGACCCTGTCCTAAGTACGTTAAAAGAGTTTATTGATACAGCCCTTGGCTCCTGCGGCCCAAGAGCATGGTGCTAGCAGCAGACTGGTATCTTATGAGGGCCTTGCTGGATCCTGCCACAGAAGACGAAATCACAATGACACACAATAAATAGCCAGAGTCTGATTTGCTTTTATCTTTTTATACTTTTTATTATTATTATTAAGGAACACAAAGTAGTGATAGAAGAAAACAGCATTATGCATGATACAAGATTTCACTAATCAAAGTAGTAGAAATCAAACAATGGTTGATGTATTACATGATGCTATGTGCAAATTCATTTTTCAGATTACCAGATATAAACGTATAAGTTTTGTTTTAAAAAAAATAACTAAGAAGTTATAAGAAATTCAAGAGAGGAAAAAAATCAGAGTAAAAACAAAAATTGTAAGCATTAACTGCTCTTTTCTTTCTTTTCTTTATATTCATATAATTAGAATTCTCAAAGTAGAAAAGAGTAGGAAATGAATATTTAAAGATTTAAAATTTCTGAATTTAGTTCAACTTATAATACCACATTTCCAAGAAAAATGAACCTTTTGCACAAGAAATTTAAATAAAATCATACCAAGATACACAACAATGAAATTGTCCAAAACTTATTCTAAAGAAAAATTGGTTAAAGCACATACATAAAAAATATTAGTTACAGAAGAACGAAACTAAATAGCATCATATTCCACATTAGAAAGAAAAAAAAAAGGAGCAAGTATGTAAGAAACTAGACTAATTAAAGGACTGAAAGAAAAAAAGATCTATCTTCTTTGAATTTTATACTTAGCAAACATACCTTTGAAAACTACAAGCAAAATATTTTCTATTTATACAAACTTGAAATATTTTAATACCTCCAGACATTGTAGATAGGAAATAACAAAGAGCATAACTGAAAAGGCATGAGAAGTTGCAGTATGCTCCTGGATGAACAATAAAGAGCTCTCAAAGTGATAGCTATGCAGGACTATATAAAATATATTAGATGAACCCTTATTTAAAAGGTCATTGAAGATTTCTATGAAACAGTACCAATCTTATGTTGGGTTATACATGTATTTTTTTCATATATATGTGTGTATGTATGTATAAAAGACAGGGAAGAATATAAAGTCAACAGAAAATAGAAATATACTTTTTAAAGTTTCTAATACTAGGAGAGGGTATCATATGATGACTTTTAGATAAATAGTAATTCAAAGATATAGTATAAATCTTAAAACAAAAATTAAGATTAAGCAATATTCAGAAAATTAAATACTAACTAATTAAAAATTAAATGTTTCAAAACATTTGAACTAAGAAAAGTTTTCATGACAGTAAAGAAATACTAAGAACAAAACATAAGATAAGTGCTGGAATGACAAATAAATGACCATCACTTCTGACAGTTTGGGGATAGGATATCACACAAAATTCTAGTGTGTTGTGGACATGGATAATGACCATGACACTTACTGTTGACCAGGTGTCACTTGTGGGACTGAGCTACAGCTATTTCCTTGAAATCCACCCTGCAGTCCCATATGGAATCTTGACCCCATAGGGTACAAGAGAAGTTTATTTGTAGAGTGTGCTGATGGAAATATTTTGCTGCTGTAGACAAAAGAATAACTGAAAGACTACTATTGTCCTGTTTGGTGGTTTTTTTCCATTCTCATTCATGGGGTTGTGATCATTTTGCTCCCTCTCTAGAACATCATTTAGTAGTCTGTGTAGGTTTGGCTTTGTCATCATGAAATTCTTTAGTTGTTCTTTGTCAAGGAAGTGTTTTACTTCCCCATTATTCTTGAAAGAGAGTTTTGCAGGATATATCATTCTGGGTTGGAATTTGTTTTTTTCAAAATTTGAAGTACTTTGCTCCATGCTCTTCTTGACTTGATGGTTTGTGAAAAGAAATCTGCCATTATCCTGATGGTTTTTCCTTTAAATGTGATCTATTTCTTTTCTTTAGCGGCTTTTAGTATATTGTTCCTGTGCTGAATTTCTGGGATCTTGATTATTATATATGTGGCAGTGGTTTTAATTAGGTTGATGTTATTTGGAGTTCTATATGCTTCTCTTACTGGATGTCAGATTGTTGCCCCATATTTGGAAAGTTTTCTGCTATTACTTCTGCCCATATTCTTTTCATACCATTTGTATTGACTCCTTCCTTCTCATTGACGCCTATTAGTTTCACATTGTTCATCTTTGCATCATCTTGCAGGTATTGAATTACTTTTTCCTGTATCCTAGTTGTTTTTAAGAGATCTTTGGTTACTTTTTCACTAGCTGCAATGGTGTCTTTAAGGTCAGAAAGTCTATTATCACCTTCACTCAAATGGATTTGCCAGCTTGTGATTAAGGTTTTAATTTTCTGTATATCACTTTGGATCTGTTTCATACATTTTGTTTCTTTCCTATATTGCTTATTCAGGGGATCCATCAGTTTTATATTCTGCTCTATTTTTTATCAGTGCATTCTTTAGAAGCACTTCTTTGATTACAGGTATCATTGCATTTTTTACTTCAGAAATTATTTCTGATCTGATCTCTTCTATATCTTTCTGCAGTTGTTTGTTTACTTCCAATGCTATTATTTCAGAGATTTCAGGTGTGTGATTTCCAATTTCCTCTGTGCTAGTGTCTTCTGCATTTGTACTGGGTGGACACAGGGCCTGAGACTGCTTTTTGTTCCTTCTCTTTGTCATTTTGTGTACCACTGATTTTTGATCTTTGGTGTAGAGCTTAGATAGAGTTATTATCTTAGCACCAGGTCCAGATCTACGAAATTCAGACTCCTCCAGATGGGTGTGGCTTGGGTCTGGCTGCTGTGCTCCACTTCTTCCTGCTGCAGCCTTGCAGGTGAACCTTTGTGTCACTCTGGCAAGATGTTCTGCTCCTGAAACAGCTTGGGTGGGTCTTGCCTCTAGCCTCTTTACAGGGAGTTCTGCTGAAGGTTTTTACCCTGGGCCTGCCCTTTGGGCTGCTTCAGGGTCTGGAGGCCCAGGCAGTCTCCAGAGTTTGATTTTAAACAAAGCCAATTGGAGAATGACTGATCAACACACTAGTCCAATAATAGCAGAGCCCTCAGGACCCAGGGGCAGCTTGAAGTCTGAATACCTCCCTTGGGGATTAAGTTTCAACCTTAGTTTTGGTGGGGACATTCAAAGTGTAGCACAATATTCAAATCCACAGAGATGGGAAACAAGTTTGTAATTGCCAGGAGATACAGGTCAGAAGTGACTGCCAATATGTCTGCTATCCCTTTGCAAGTTGACGAAAATATTCTCAAATTAAATCAATAGTGATGGTTGTGCAACTCCGTGGATATATCAAAACAAGTGAACTGTATGCATTAAATGTAATGTAACTGTATTATTGGTATATTAATTATATTCTTATAGAACTGTTTCGTTAAGAAACAAACATGGAGGGCCAGCCAGATAGCTCAGCGGATTAAAGCCCCTGCTCAGGCAGACACAAGGACTGGGATTCAATCCCTAATGCATTGTGACAGCCCCACCTCTGGGGCAAGCTGAGATGGCAACTGAGACTGGGCATGGTGTCATGAGCCTGTAATCCCAGTGCTTGGGAGGCTGAAAACAGGAGGATCACTATGAGTACAATCTGTGTAGTGAGACTCTGTAGACCCTGTAGGAAATACATTAAAAAAAAAGAAAAGAAAAGAGGCAAACAAACATGGAAGTCTATGGCAAAAGCATGCAGGAATGAACTAAAGGCATTTTGGCGGAACAGAGAAAGGGCTGGGAGCAGGTGAAAACAGGGGTGTGCCTGATGCCAGCACCTTCCTGCCTTGCCTGCCAGTGCCTTCTTGGCTGCAGCAGCAGACTCAGGTTCTTCAGCTGCCATTGTGTCCTGTGACTCTTAAAATCAAAATGTAACACAAGGATGACGCTTTCTTGGTAATCCATTTTTGTTTCTAAAAATATATCTTTAGTTTTAGATTTTAAAAAATGGTTTATGCCAATGTAGACTTATATAAAATTTGTGAAAATAGTAGTTTCCACATACCTTACCCACATGCTGATGTTAGTAACAACTGACTGCATCTGTCAGAATCAAAGATCTTAAATGATGCTTTATGGTTGAAAGTTCATGCTGTGTTCAAATTTCCTTATTTAAAAAAAAATGTAGCGCTGGCCAAATAGTTCAGTAGATTAAAGCATCTCAAGGGGCACAGAGGCCAGGAGTTCGATCTCTGCCCTGCCAGCCCTGCCCTCACAGCACAATGAGAAGGCAATTGAGACTGGGCATGGTGGCATGTGCCTGTAATCCAGCTCTCGGGAGACTGTAAACTGGTGGATCACTACAAGTCCAATCTAGTAGTGAGACCCTGAACACCCTGTAGATCCTTCTCTAAAAATAAATAAATAAATAAATAAAAATTTAAAAATGTGTATCCTTTTCTATCCCTGGCCCCTACACAAGATGTGGCGTCGTATTCAGTCATCATGCATCCTCAGGCTCCTCTTGGTTACAACAGCTTCGTGGAACTTTCCTTGTTTCTTGCAACCTTGACAGTTTTGAGGAACACTGCTCAGGCATTTTATTGAGTCCCTCCATTGTGGTCTGTCTCATGTATGTGTCATAATTGGCCAGCGGTTGTAGGACCTGTGGAAGATCACAGAGGCTAATCTACTTGCTAGCACTTAGCAAGGGTGAGTATTAGGAGCACGACTCATGTCCCTGATGTAGGCCTGAGTGGGCTGTGGTAGTATTTTCAGGTTTCTCTGCTTGTGAAGTTATCATTCTGTTTCCTTCCTTTTCCATACCTGACTCTAGGGAAGGAAGACACCACATGCAGCCCACATTTAGGGAGTAGGGGCTGAAGCTCCATTGTTGCTATGGCTTGCATCTTAATGTTTCATGAGGGTCTACATGCTGGAGGGGATTCTGGGATGATGCAATCCCCTGTCCTTTCTCTCTGTTCCTAGCTTGCAAGGTGAGCCATTTTAGTGTACCACATGGTGCCACCATGATATGCAACCCTCCTGCAGGCCTGAAGAAGCAGGACCAGGTGGTCACTGACTGGACCCCAAAACTGTGAGCCAAAAGAAACCTTTTCACTTAGTGTTAAGGATCTCAGCTATTTCATCAGAAAGCTGAATAGCACAACTCATTGAAGGAAGAGTATACAAATTCTTAAAATTCTTCAATGTGAAGGTTGGTTTCTTTTCTCCTACTTATTCATTTTACCATTTGTTTACATCAGAATGAAGTTAGGAATGTTTGCACTTTCAGTTATAACCCAAGCCTGTACTAGTTATTTTGTTATTGCTTTCTGCTCAAATTGTTCCAGAATTGGTTGTTGGGAGTTTTCACCTGTCAATTACCTGGAGTTCTGTCTTGTGCTTTTTGTTGTCATTCTTGTTTGGGGCCCTTCCTGACATTCCAGGGGTATAAGATAATATCCTATTTTGTTCATTAAAAAATTTGAACCATTACAGAAAAGGAAATAATACAAAGAAATCTCACATACCTATCCCTTAGGTCTAACAACTGCTAATATTTTTTGGCATATTTACATCATCTGTTTTTATTTTCACCTCTAATAAGGGAAAACCTTTGAAAACATAACAGCAGTATCACTATCACACTTTACAAAATGAACAGTAAGTCCTGAACATCATCTATTTTACAAGCCAGTGCCTGATTTTCCCTGACTATTTACAAGAATATTTAAAAGCACTTTTACAGTTAGGTCTGTCAAGTCCACTTCACCCTGCTTTTGACTAATTGTGATTTTGTGGAGACATTGCAGATTTCATCTTCAATATTTTGTATAAACTCACATTAAATCTCAAAACATGAATGTATGCACCCCAGAGCTTGGGACTTTAACCTGAAAGCCTACAGTCTGAGTGAGACTCTAAGTTTCCATGGGACAAAGCTCCAGATAACATGAAGGCCTTCCAGGATCCATTAAGAACAGGGAGGTGAGAGCCTGGGGACAGACTGTCAAGAATTCACTGCTAGTGAAGCCCACTGGAAATGCAAGAAAAAAATACCCGGGCTTGTATCTTATTAATGCTGTGATTGTTTTTTTGGTAGGGCTTTGGTTACCATGTTCCGTAGATCTTTATGGACTTCCCCAAGTCTATTTTTCCCACAAGCTCTATTATTTTTTAGCATGCCATTTTTTTAGTAACATATATGTGACATTAGGGCAGAAAATGCCCATATAGCTTTATTTTTAAAAATAGCAGGGAATCCAGGGCAGTTATAGAATTTCATGATGCTTGGTTTCTTCATGCACAATGTATTTCTCTCCTACTTCTGTCTCCGTTGGATGGCACTCTGGGGGCTGCTGGGTTGAGGGTCCTTCTCAGCATCTCTGCCTGTCCCCACAGGGGGCTCCAGGCTGGAAACTTCACTAGGTCCTCCTCAATATTCCTGCCCAGCAGGCCCTTGCCTCTGTAGGCTCTTCCCATGCTCCTGGCTGTGCTTTGTGGATTCCCACAGCCCCTAATCCTTGGTCAGAAAATAGAACTGGTTTCTTTTATAAAATAGTTTGCACAGGGCACATGCCTATCCTCAGGATGGCAGACTGGACACCCTCAGCCCCCACTGAGACAGGGCCTGTGGAGTAGCGATGAGGCACCAGAAATGGAGCCCAGAAGACGGCCTGTGTGCTACGGTGGCAGGTGTGCTGCTGAGGAGGGTATTGCTGTCTAGGTGAGCCTTTCCCATCTGGGGGAGGTGGGACTCTTCTTTTTGCTTCCTCTGCTTTCTTATTGCATTTCCCACCCTGTCTCCCAATCACTTTTCAGCACTGATTTCAAAGTCTTAGAGCCAGGTGTCTTGAAAGCCAGCAGGAAAATTTAATTTGTGTTTAAATGTACAACGTATAAAACAAAATACACTTACGATGCAACTGGGCAAAGAAGCACTAGGTAAGACAGTTGTGTGGCTGGGCCTGGCTCCAGTCTTGCCATTCACATACTTCACTGAGCCCGTTCCAAGACCAGTGGAGATCCCCAGCACCTCCTTTTGAACATGGACTCAGTACTCCCACTCACTTGGGAATCTGTCCCCAGGGAATGTCCCTTACTATCATCTGGGAGGCAAAATTTGAGTAGGGTCTCAGGCTCCAGCTGGAATTTTGTCCCCAGGTCAGCACCCATCCCAGCCTCATGTTCTATGATGCAAGAATTCTCAGCTTACAGAAGCCTCTGGAGTAGCTTGGCCCACACCTGCTGGAGGACCATGCCCCTCCACAATCCAGCCTGGTTATGGTTTCCAGACTCAAATTCCAGGAAGGTTTTAGAGGCTTCCAACTCAAACAAGATAGGAAGTAGAAATTGAGCAGACCCACCCTTCACTGTCCAGAACTTGGGATGACCTGACTTGTTCTGTTCCTGTACCCCTCCTCTGCTCTTTTCAAAGCTTTCTTTCTCTTAATTCTTTCTGCTTTCCTAAATCTCTACCTCCTCCACTTTCCTAGACACGCTACCCACTCTCTCAGGAATCATGTCCTGCTTCTCTTCCTCTGTCTTGTGTATTCCCAGCTTCCAGAATGTTCTGGAACTGGCTGCATAGTCAGGGGAACTAAGATGCCTAAGCTCATCCTTAGGCCTTCCACTTGCTAGCGAGTCACCATGTATTATGTAGCCCACACATGTGCCGTGAACACGTAAACAAGTAGTCTGTTCTGTAACTTTTGGCCAACTGGCCCACTCTGTGTGACATCATGTAGAGGGAAGAAAGATTTTTTTTTTTTCAGCATTGCCTCTCGCTGCTGAGAGAGTAAAGCCTGCAGACATTCACACAGCTTTGGCTCTTTTTCTCAGGCTGCCAAAATCTCAGTGAGCCTTCTCAGCCTGCACTGGTGGCACAAACCCAGGCAAAGAGGAAGCCAGTGTTAGTGTCCCATGCACAGTCTCCAGTCTCTCCTACCATCCATCTGGGTGACTGCAGGTCCATGGTGGATGTGCACTCAAGCCTTTATTTGCTGATTGGCAAAATAAAGACAAAACTCTCCCATTTCTCACAGTTTTGAGCTCACTGTAATATCAGAAATCACTTGGTGGTGATAGCCATTACTACTGATGGTATTACTGGCTTCCAAAGTGCTGATCCCAGCCAGTGCAGCTGCAGTGGTGCCTTTCTTGCAAAGTCAGACCCAGGCGGAGGCCAGACTGGTCATAGTGAGTCCCCAGCAAGTCCTGCTCTCAGCCCCTACAGGCAGCATCAAGTTGCTGCTCCTTTTTTAGTCTCTTCGGTGGCTCCACAGCCTCCTTTCTCAGTCCATGCCCACTGGGCCTCACTGACTCACAGGGCCAGAGAATTGGGGTGCTACCAAACCTATCCCACTACCTTCTAGATCTAGACCCAAAGCAAGGCCTTCCTCAGAGCTTGCCAAATTCACTCCAACTTTTAGCTCACAAAGCCTGGGAAGCCAGGGGTGTTGAGCCCAACATGTGGCAGCTCTGAATACTCAAAGGTCATTCCTTTGGGATTTGGGGCTCAGCTGCCTGCACATGGAGTTATCTCTTATAGCTGTGCAGTTGGGGATTCTACTCCTTATTAGGTTCCTCCTGGGGCTGGGGGGACAGCCTACAACATATCTGGTTTTTTGTCCTCTGGGAGTTCAATTCCTTTGTCTGCATCTCAAAAGTTTTGCCTGGAAGTCAGGCCCTGAAATAAAGCAGCCACCAGAGAGTGTCAAAAGTCACATGACTTCAGACTGGCTGGCTTTAGGGGCCACAGGGCAATATTTTATCTCTGAATCAATTCTGCTGAAAGACAGGGCTCACTTCTGTCCTCCAAAGGCCCAGGAAGCTCCTTTCACATGTGGCAGAAACTGAAGGTCCACTTGGTAAAAGTGGCTTTTTTATTTATTGACTGGCACAATGCTCTATTTATCAAACCCTTCTGGGTTCCTCTAAGGATAAAATGGAGGTAAAATCCAAAAGGAAAATTAAAGCTTTAATGCAGTCTTGTAGACTTCTGCTTCATTTCATTGTAAATCGAGTGCGATAAAGCAGGACATTGGCAGCCTGCATAAAGCAGCTGTGTAATTTCCTTTTGTGCAAGAAACTAATTCTGAGGTAGAAGACGTCTCATCCACAAGGAGTCTGGTGGCAGTGGATGTCTCCCCTATGCCAATTATGTCTTCCTTTATGTCTTTGGCTTGAGCTCTGATTTGCTTACAGTTTAATGAACATCAGATCTCATTGTGAAATATCTAAGTACCTGGGAGACTGAGCACTTAGGTAGTCAGATGCACTTGCCCCTAGCACTAATCTGCAGGCCATCTGCATTCTAAACAGATGTTGGAAGGAGTGTGGCTCTTGCAAGGCCAGGGAATCACTTTTGAGCAATAATCATGTACTCGGTTTAAAAGCCACGATCTGAGCCGGGCGTGGTGGCGCATGCCTGTAATACCAGCACTCGGGAGGGTGAGGCAGGAGGATTGTTGTGAGTTCGAGACCAGCCTGAGCTACAAAGTGAGCTTAAGGCCAGCCTGAGCTGCATAGTGAGACCCTGTCTCAAAAAGACAATAAATAAATAAATAAATAAATAAATAAATAAATAAATAAATAGAAATAAATAAAAGCCACGATCTGGTTGGAGACTTGGGTTGCCCAATGAGAAAGCCACCAAGGCTCTCCTAGTTTAGGAAGGAGGCCTCTTGCACTGTGTCCTGAAGAAGTTGCAGTCTGTGGCTGCTTGTTTCACTGTCTTTGGGTTTCCCAACAGTTTCTCCCCAAAGTTTCAGTTTCTTTGGGTATTTTCCCTTCATCCCTATCACCTCATAGCTCAGGTGTAAATCTATTTCTATAACACTTTTCTCCGGGCAGATAGATGCTGAGGTTGCTTGCCACCCAGTCCTCTCAACCTGGTGGTGTTCATGACGTGACTCCCCCCTCACTATGACTTCTCTGACTCCTCTGTGGGAGCGGCAGGGCCAGCTGGAGCATGGCCAAGGGCTGGTGGGCAGGTTCTAGTTAGCAGGTCCAGGATGAGGCCTGAGATTCAGATTTTCTAGAGAAGCTCCCAGGTGAGGCTCCTGTTACACTGGTCTGCAAGCCACAGTCTGAGTTGTCTTTGTC
The DNA here is from genome assembly GCA_004027165.1 of Ctenomys sociabilis. Taxonomy (NCBI): domain Eukaryota; kingdom Metazoa; phylum Chordata; class Mammalia; order Rodentia; family Ctenomyidae; genus Ctenomys; species Ctenomys sociabilis. The sequence continues at coordinate 17,241 of PVKA01003223.1, forward strand.
TGGGTTCCCTGATGTCACTGTCCCTACAGTAACTGAGGGAGGCACTTAACACACAAGAACCTGGAGTGAGGTGTGTGGAGACTAAGTAATTCACCTATGGCTACCTCACTGTGAATGAAGCATCTGGATCTGATTTACCTGTTTCTGACACAAGCCTGAGCACACATGGACTATGCACGCCTCCTCCATTTTTCAGGAGGTGCACTTATAGAAGAGGATGCGAAATGACTTTGGTGAATTGCTCTTAATGTAGAATGTTCTGTTCTGAGTTTTGGTTAAATCCAGTAATTTATCCACATTGTCATCCATTTGTCCACATTTGTCCAACTGGGGAGCACTGTGTGGCTCTGAGGAGAACCCAAGTGCAGTAAACATTAACTGGGTGCCTAATGCGCCAGCCCAGAGCTCACAAGAGACATCAGGGATCCAGTGAGACAGAGGGCTCTGATCACGTCTCTGTTCTCAGAAGTCCCCAAAGAAACAATTTTTTTTCTGATTACTTTAACTCTGGCAATTCTAAGCAAAAATGTAACATTTGTACATCATTTAAACATTACCAACGCTACAGTGAGCCTTCTATGTGTTACATTTATTTCCATTTGGTGGATCCCATGCCAAAGCCCTGCCTCTTGCAGGAGGCAGCTCTGTGATTAAGCACAGGGGCACTGGTGCCACACTGCTTGGCCTTTATCAAGCTGCTCTGAGTCCGGGCAATTTACATAAACCCCATGTTTCAGTTTCCTCTCCTGTAAAACAGTGAGAATGATAACATCTTCCTCATAGGCCATATTGTAAAAATCACACGAATGAATTCACATGAATTATCTTGCATAAGGTAAAAAATGTGAGCCTCCATCATTAACAAACTAGAACGTACAACTGTGATGACCACATTCCCTAAAATGTGGGTGATGCTCTCTATTCGTATATTTAGTGCTAAAGTTTTCTGACTGCTTTTTCCCAAAAAAAGAACAGTGAGAAAGGTTTATAATACCTGGAAAGAACTGATACTACAAAGAGTGCAAAGCAGGCAGAGAAACCCATAGATGGCATTGGCACTGTGATGGATTACGCTTCTGTGTACATACTATGTCTCGACGCTACTTAAATGAAGACCTTGTTTGATGACAGTTGTGTGCACAGCGCTGTATGCTGAGCCTCCGCCCGCAATGCTGGGCAGGACTAAAATGCAAACAGACTTGAGAAGTGGAAATACACTTTTATTTCCTAAGGGCTCTCTAATCAAGGCAAAAGCTATTACTTGATCGCATAATTAACCTTAGGAGTAGGAGTGTAAACAGCACAATTCATGAATCTGTTAATTGGTCTTCCCCACTCCTGATATTAGCCCACGTTGATCTGCTGGCTGTTTATTATTTTAGTAGAAAGTTTTCTAATTTGTATTTCTCAGGCATATGCAAGGAAAGAGTACAGTAAGGTATTCTTAATGCTTTGGGTATATTCAGTAGGTGAGGTTTTCTTTTCCTGGAGGTAGACACAACTCCAGGGAAGATACCAGCTCTCAGCAAAGCAGGACTTTTCCCGGTTCCTCTGCTGTGTACAGCTGCATATTTGACTGGTTCCTATGTGAGAGCCACACGTCTAGGCAGTGGAGACATGAAACAACTAGTGATATTCATCAGCAGGCACCTTTCCAGGATTCTGGATCTCAGGCCAATTTACTTCTAATTTATTTTCACATTGCAGTGACTCTATCACTGAGTGGAAACAGAAACACGGGGTGTGTGTGTAGGTTCAGGTCCTGCAGATGGAATGCATGTGGATGTGGATATGTGTGTGTGTGTATGTGTGTCTGCACACATACAGTTGGGGTGAAGAGGCTTTGAGCAGCATGGTGTCAGAATTCCTCTCTTGTGCTGGGGAGATAGCTCACTGGCTTAAGTATGCGCCTGGCAAGCACATGGTCAAGTTTAATCCCTAGCACCAAAAAAAGATTCACAAGTGGTAAAGATATTAGGCTTGACCTGTTTATACATACTTAAATTCAAGGGTATATCTGTGATTTGTGACTGATGACCTCAGAAAATTAAAATGCTAGCCAGATGTGGTGGCACATGGCTATAATCCTGGTATTCTGGCAGAAGAGAATCACAAGCTTAACTCCAGGCTAGGCAACTTAGCAACTTGGTGAGACTCTGTCTCAAAATAATGAATGAATGAATGAATGAATGAATGAATGAATGAATGAATAAATAAATAAATAAATAAATAAATAAATAAATAAATAAATAAATTTAAAAGCCTGGGGATGTGGCTTACTATGAGGTTCTGGGTTCAATGCCCAATATGTGGGGAAAAATCCCTAAGAAGCTTTCTATTTCAGCAAACAGCTTATTTCAGTTGACAAGTAATGGTTATATCACACTTTGAAAAAGAAAAGTTTGCTAATGGTTACTTTGAAACCTGAAGGAATCTTGCTGGGTAAGAGTCAAGGTCACCAGCCAGAAGGCCGCAGTGAAATGTACACAAATAGCCAGCCTGTGGCCACAGGCCGCAATGCCACACTCCACAGACTGCCAAGCAGAGACATGTAAGTCAGTGGCTGTGGCACCTTCTGCACTCTAGGATGTGATCCTAGGGATTAGGTGGCAGCCTTCGGTCTGTCACTTAGACCTTAGGATTCAGGCTAGAGAACTGAGCTGATAGTTCAGCCTCCCATGCCGGCCCCAGCCCAAATCCTGTGCACCCCCTGGTTCACACCAAACCCACAGCCTCCAGGCAGAGCAAGTCTGGGAAGAGGAAGAATTTTTGGGCAACACAAAGGTGACTCGGAGGTCAGATGCCCACAGTGACAGCACATTGTGTCACAGCAGGACTGGGCACCAATGTCCATCTAGACCAATTACCTCGTGGCTTTGGGAGAATTATGTTCTCCCCTCAGGACTCTGTGTGGTACAACCTACTACACACCTTACAGGTGTCTGCCGAGCATAGGACTTCCATTTCCTTCTACCAGCCAGCTCTGCTCTGGCCTTTTGGAAATTTTGATAGAATTTTAAGTGGGATATAAAGTTCCAAAAGAGATTCCCTCAACTTCCCTCTCTAAAAAAGTTACTATTTTCATTTTTCATAGAAGTACTTCTGAGTATAGAAAATACCTTAAGATACCTGGTAGGAGAATTTGGAAATACATTCCAATATATGTTAGAAAGAGGTGATGGGGAGACAGGTCAGGGAAAGGAGAACACCCTTGAGAAGTGTCAAATCCTCTCAACCAAAGACTCTTGGGCCAAAACTTAATTTATCCATCTGCACACGCTCAAATGAGACCCTGAAATCAAATTCTCTGGACCCTATTAATTCCAGATCTTACTGTTAGTTTTTGCCTTGAGACTGAGGAAGGATGAAAATATCATCAAGTACCCTTTATTAAGAATTTATGAAGGGCTATCCAGATAATAATAGTTCAATGGATTAAAGTGCCTGCTTAAGCAGATTCAGGGGCTGGAGTTTGATCCCCAGTGTGCTGAGCTAGCCCCATCCCCAGGGGCCCCTGAGACACTGGGCCTGGTGGTGTACACATATAATCCCAATGCTTGGGAGACTGAAAATAGGAGGATCACTATGAGTCTGATCTGTTAGTGAGACCTTGTAGATCTTGTACTAAATACATAAAAAAAGAGAGAATTTGTGAGTCAGACACACATTACATAGCTCATCTGCTCAACTCTCCAAAGACTTGATGAGGTTCTCTTGGGCAACTTTCTATTACTGTGACAAAATACCTGAGGTTCACAAATACAAGACAGAAAGTTTGATTTTGGTTCATGGTTTCACAGAATCCAGTCCATGTCAGTTGGTGCATTGCATCTGGGCCTGTGGCAAGGCAGCACAAGGATGTGGGAGTGAGTGGTATATAAAGCCATTTACCTAATGGAATGAAAGAGCCATGAAGAGGTTGAGGTTATTTAAGGACACACCTCAGTAAGCTAACCTCCTCCCACTAGGCCCCACCTCATAGCTCCTGCCACCTTCCAATATCTCCAGGCTAAAGACCAAGACTTTAACACATGGGAACTTGGGGGACACATGGGATTCAATGTGCACCAGATTAAAACAATGGTAGATTAGGGTACCAGGACACCAGAGAACTCTGGTACTTTCCTCCATGATTTCCATCCTGACCTCTGCTTTGCTATAAGACTTCTCCAGAAGCAACACTCTGATGTGTTTCTTTGTGAAATAAGGCTTCTGGAGTGGGCCTTGGCTGTGCACTGATTTTTCATAGGGATGGAGGTTGCCTCCCCACGTACCTGGCACCTATGGGAGGCAGTCTGTGCTGAGGGCTTTACAGTTCTCTTCCCAACCAGATCTGAAATAGTGGCCTGAAACAGTCCTCAGCACACTTGTTGGTAGCACTGTGGTTTAGATCTAAAATAGTCCACCCACTCCCAAGTTTCATGTTCAGCTGTGGAGCTTTTGGAAGGTGATTGGCTCATTAGGGCTTCAATTCCTGATTGGGATGTTACTGGGAAGCAATGGAAACTCAGGAAGCAGAACTTGGCTGAAGAGTGAGTTAGTGTGGCTCCCCTACGAGACTGCGTTTCACCGTGGCTCCTTCCTCTCTAGCTCACCATTTCTTGGCTCCCATGCAGTAAGCACACTTCTTCTGCCTCACCCATTTGCTGTTCCTGCCTTGCCACAGGCTTAAAGCCATACAGCCAGCAAGGGTTGGGACTCTGAACCCCTGAGCCAAAAGAAACCTTTCCTCCTCTGAGGTATTTGGTCACAGCAATGCAAAACAAGCACAGTTATCACTGGTGATAACGTTGGCCTCCACGCAGAAGCACACAATTTGCTATGTACTGTACCAAATGACATTTTTTATGTAATAATCACAAGTTAATAGATAGATAGATATAGATAGATAGATAGATAGATAGATAGATAGATAGATAGATAGATAGACAGATAGATAGATGATTGATAGGTGATAGAGGGGAGATAGATAGATAGATGATAGATAGATAGATGATAGATAGATGAAGGAACTCAAAAAGATTTAAAAAATCTTCCGCCACTTACAATGGTGTAAGTGGAACCTGAACTCAGGAGTCTCTGACATTCCTGATAGGAGCAATGGTGGTGACAGCTGCTAACAAGACTTCCTAGGTACCAGTCTGTCCTCCATGCAGCACTGCCTCACCTCAGGACTGTAAACCTCACTCTTTAACTTGCCTCACTGCCTTTGGAATACAATTACATTTGCCTCACTTCCTTTGGAATACAAATACATTAAAGGAGTATTTACTTTAAAATCTTATGTAACATCTTGCAGCCTCTTTAGGAACAGCATTGTTCCCCCAGCATGATCTGAAAACAGACTTCCTTTTAATAATACACATTTAGCCAGTCATGGTGGTGCATGCCTGTTACACCAACACCCAAAGGCCAAGGCAGAAGGATCACCTTGAGTCAAAGGCCAGCCTGGGCTACCTAGTGAGACCCTATCTCGATGATGATGATGATGATGATGATGATGATAATACACATCTAGCCCACTTTTCTTGTATTTTCCTTTGTAAGGATCTCTTTGAAAGAACAAAGTAAATTCTTTCTCTCAGGTGACTCACTCTTTGCTTTCTGAAATAGGGAAAAGCCAGTTTAGTACACTAGGAATCTATCACCTACATGTTCTTTAGGTTTTCCAATTGAAACCCAAGCTGGTGTGTGCTCATATGGCTTCTGGGTTGAAAGGTCCAGGCTACAGATGACACCCTTTCCTGGCACGGTTGGAGGTACTGCATGCTTCATCTTGGCTAAGCAGTTAGGGACCCATATACACTGCATGCCCAGGAGCACGACGACACCCAGGTTCTCATCTGTTTCTCCACCCCATACTGAAGTCTTCTTCATTGTATTCTTGAACCAATGTTTCCTTATCTATAAAATGGGTCCATTTATAAAAACAGGTGAGATTAAATGAAAAAAAACTACCTACAATACTCAGAAGTATGCTCAGCATCAGTAAGTGTTCAGTGGAAGCTACCGGCTATACGTCACTATGGTGGTAATAACCCCTTAACGTATCACCATGTAAGTGCCTGGCATGCACTGTCTTAGGGGGTTCTCAGAACATACTGCCACATTTACATAGATGAGGGGACTAAAGCTGAGAGAAGCAGATGTGGTTTCACCTTGAAAGTGATGAAGCTGAACTTCAGGGCTCTTCATTTAATAGGTCTTAATAGAGTGAGAGGTTGCTGGGACTTGCAGTACTCCAGGTGGACAAAGCCAGGCTGGGATCTGAAGTATCTTGTTATTGTTTTATTAAGACAGGGTCTCGGTATGTAGTGCATGTTGTTCTTGAACTCATTCTGTAGCCCAAACTGGCCTTCAACTCCCGATGATCTTCCTGCCTCAGCTTCCCAAGAGCTGGGATTACAGGTGTGTGCATACTTGTCTCTGAAGCATTGTTACTAAGCAAAACTGGTAACTGCCTAAAGACCTCAGAAGGGTTATGCATTTCCAAGGCTCCAGTAATCTTTTAATTATCTTATTCTAAATGTCTGCTTTTGGATCTACATTTTTGGTCTTTTTCTTTTTGGTCTTTTCATTTTTGTAAGCTTCAGGTTCCTCAAGCCCGCTCACAGTTTTATTCTCCACCTTTTTGTCTTATGGTGTCCTTCTGGATGCAAACTACTCAAACTCCCTTTGCATGAATAGAAGGCACACTTGAATAGAATGGCTTGCTATTTTCCTGTACTAGGTATGGTGGAAAGTTTGCTGGAGTCCCAGTGGGCTGGAATGATGTGCTTAAAGTCTTGAAAGTAACCTTAGAAGGAATGGTTTGATTTCTATTTTATAAACAATGTCTGGAAAAAGGGTAAACTGGCATTATATTTCTGTCATTATAGTTGAATCTTTGATTTGCAAACATGGTTTCAAAGTAAATTTTCTTCGCAGAGTATGAGTGTTGAAACAAAACGAAATGCAGAGAAAAACAGCTTGCACAGGTTTTGCCACCAAATATTCATTCTCGAGGAAAGAATGACACCAAAATACTTCATGGTTCCTTGTCCTTAAGAATCCTGGGGTGAATCCGATCAGCTGAAATAGAAGCTCCACTATTTTTATATTCAATCACAAACTGGGAAGTCGCCAAGCTTTCATCTCAGCAATAGGATCTCCTTTGAAACTGCATGTAGAATTTGTCCGTTACACTTTGGGGAAAGGTGAGTCCTGAGTCCTTACTGTTCCTAGTGCTATTTCTTTCTATGAAGAACCTTTGAACTTAACCTTCTGCCACCTAGAAAGAGAAGGCAGCAAAGGGATGAATGAGGTTGGCAAAGACCCTCACTATCTGGCCATCACTCGTGCTTCTGGACAGATCACAGACATGGCAGCTGGTTGGGGTGGCTGGTCAGCACAGCTGGGCCATGCTTGTGATTATTTTTTTGCTTAATTCAAAGCAATGATGAGACCCTCCTGAAAAAGGGACTGGGGACACACATAGGTTCTCTTCACACACAGCAGCCACCGATCTTCCATGTGAAGGACACTGGGGAGTCTTCTTGGCCACCAATCCCATCCTTCTGTTGTTGGCCCATTTCTTTTCAGATGATGAAGAAAGCATCAGGGAATGACTAATAGAGGCTTATTCCTAGTTCCAAATATATTATATATGGATGCAAACACAATTTCCAAAATGAAGCAAGGCAAGGAACATTAAAACAATCTGCATCAGGAGCATCTATTCAAATTCATTTCTCCATCAGCAACACTGAGCCATTTTTACTATTAGAATTCCAAAAATGGCTCTGCAAAACAGGAGCTTCTTCAGCTGCTGCTGGGAACAACAAGGTCAAGTTATTTATTGGCTGATGAACCTGAGGGAGTATAGTTTACAATCCTGATTTTTACTGGGGGTGAGACATGACCAATAGGAAAATGGAATAGAGCTGTGTTTAAGAGGAACTATTGACTGAGGGGAGATTTCAAAAACTTACCAACTCCCAGAGGAAATGAATCAGAAAAAAAAAAACAAAAACATAAATCTGTCCTGCTGTAGGTATAGTGAGAACAGCTCTCTTCTGACTTCCACATGGACCAAGACTTACAGGTCCTCACCCAAGCACTGTATGGGCTCTTTCTGGCATCTCCCCACTCCTGCTAGAGCCCCTCAGAGAAAGAAAAGGGGTACAGAAGCATGGGCACTGTGGGGCCACCAAGCTTTCCGTAAAGTGCCCCCCTCCTTTCACTTTTCAGAGGCATGGTGGTCTGTTATCATGTTGCACCATAGCCTCTAATCAACTCAGAGAAACATAAGACCGTACACAGACTAGCTTGAAAAGGAGAAAATGACTTAAAAGTTACTATAAATAATTAAATGTCAATTACTTTTTGAAATTAAATAGGTTGAAATATTTACTTAACTATTTGGTAGGCACTGGTTGTTGCAAATTAATGAAATACCAGTGGTAATTGAATCTCAGTAAGGAGGTTTCCAAGTGTCAAAATTATAAACAAACTCCAATAAGAAATAATGAGATAGTCAACTCCCTTCACAGTATTCAATCATATTTGCCAAGCACCTGCTACAGGTTTTTATGTGTTACTTTTATGTCCTAATTTTTGCTTTAGCTTCAGGGAATGTTTAATTTTGGGAATATGTAACATCTAAATGTGGAGACTGCCTATATTGTTGAGATTCAAAATGTACAGTTATATAAACTGGTAATTCATGAAGGAGGTTACAAAGTGGGGTTCTCTCAGTGACTTACTGTTTTTACTTAGATTCCTTTTAATGGAGTAACACTTTCTCTTTCAGGAACAAATCCCCTGTAATAAAGATTATTCATGTATTCCTAAAATAATATTTAATGAATACTGGGTATATGCAAAAACTACCATTGGGTGCACAATGCCAGTCTCTCACGAGGTCTCTGTAAGACTCAATGTACACCCATTTGATACTACTCCAAAGAATGTAAATTCTGTATGTACAGCAATTACATGTATTATATGGTGTATATAGACATGATATTTTATTATGTATCTGAATGTGTCACAAACACATCCAACCATTCTCAAACACAGAAAGTTACAACAATCTGGGTCTTTCATAAAATCTTAACAGTAGCTACCACCTAGAGTTCAAACTGCCATCAGTGTACTGCTATGCTTTGTACCACCTCAACTCCTCATGTTCACCTCAGAGGTGGGTATCCTCTGTCTCAGAAGATGAGGGCTATGAGGTCAAGAAGTTTCCAATAAGTGAACAATAACTTTCCAATAAGTGAACATTAGAACTGGGATTTAAATTCAGGACTACTGGCCCACCAACCCACTCTACTTTTTGTAATGTTCCAAAAGTGGATACTTTTATCAGTTCTATTATAGTTAAGCCTCTTTTATATGGCATTATGAAAAGTTCACCAGCTTCAACAACTACCATCACTTCTCTTGCCAACTCAGTTGTCCCTGTGAACAGCAGTCATGGCTCTGGGCTGTGTGGTTTGCTCTACAGCAGGAAAGGTCTGCTCCTTCCCGCCTCATGGCCTGACCAGTATGTTTTCCACTACATAGTTATCTGGCCATTCATCTCACTGTCTCACTTTCTCCTCCTGTCCTTGTGTTTGTAATTTGCTGAGGCCTAATAAACTAAATGACCAAAGGTTCTACAATGGAAGCTAAGACATTGGTCCATCATTCTTTCAGTGAGAATGCTTAGTGGCAGGTTCTGCAGATCTACAGCCAAATGTTCCAATTAGCCCATGATAAAGAACAAAGGCTTGTGACAACAAAAGCCTCATTCTCTAGGGAGGGTCCTTTTCTATCAGCTTTGAGACTTTTGTCCATGGCCTGGATAGCTGAGATGATTGTAGATCTGTCTGTCTATTTGTCTCATCCCTACCAACCTTCTTGTCCACCCACCCCATTTGAGGGCTAGAGTATAGTTTCAATAACTTCCTGTATTTTCTCCCTTTTATTGAATTTATTGAACAAAATGGCAACAGAGGAGTTTGAAAGCACCACAAAAATGACATTCCCTCAACCCCAAACCTTGTTTCAGTTTATCGAAGTGTCCTGTAAGGCAGCTTGGAAACATGAGCTTAAATCTTGGTTATCTGACTGATAAATCACCTAACCAATCTGAGCTATTTCTTAGCTCATCTCCAAAATGTTGATAATACCTACCTACTTCTTAGGAATGCTAGCAGTTTGAGGGAAAAAAAAAAAATGATTGCAAACATTTGGTAAGCACTGAATAAGGGGGGAACTTTTAGTTAATTTAGCATGTATAGGACTTCCAAATATAATTATCACAACAGTTTTGTGACTCTTCAAGGGAAACAGAGTTCATATACCCTTAGGCAGTTTACAGAGAAAAGCTCAGGGACAAGTCCTTCATAATTTGAGGTGATAAATAAAACTCACATATGTAGCTTGCACCCTTACTTCAGAAGCAGTAAATGGGCCTAGAGGTACTGATTCCTATGTCCCAACACGGGGAATGTGAAGAAACCAAGACCTTTTTTTTTTTGTAGAACCGAGGACTGAATTTAGGCCCTTGTGCTTGCCAGGGAAGTGCTTATTCCACTGAGCCATCTCCCCGGCCTCCAGAGACCTTCCTATTTTAAATATTAGAAACAAAACCTAAATATTTATAATGGAATATTACCTTGGTGGAAGAAACAGGCATACTAACATGAAAAAACACATTTTATTGCACTTAAGTTATAAGAAAATAAAATTTCTAAGTGAATCAAACCATAGACACAATCCCTTTAAAGGTTGTTTTCCTCCATCATGTCAGGCTGTTACATAACTAAAATTAACCAACTTGAATCTGATTGTTTTAAATCAGACTATAAATAAAACAACAACAACAAAAAAATAAACAGGAGGAGGAAGAAAGACCGCCTAGGATACAGTGTTAAACCACTTTCACAGTTCAGCTTGAGTCGCGGCTCCTGGAGAATGAGGCGAACCACCTGACTTCCTTCCCCACGCTGGCTTGCATGGGATGCCTTCACTGCAGAGACCCAATCGTTCCTTTCTTGTCAGTTACTCGGAGCAAGAAAACTGTAACAGTTGTTTTCCCAAATACTGTAAAATGCTAAGACTGACCAGCAACTTTAATTTTGTGTCTTATATATTTTTAAAATATTTTGTCAGTTTTATTATGTACGTTCATCCATTCACCACAGCCCTCAAAAAGAAAAGTTTCTCCACAGAACAGGCGTTAACAGCTCTGTTCCAAGGAATGTGTTTTAATTTTTTTGCCCAGATAAAAGAAAATAAGCTTTGCACACACTCTCGATTCTTTACTTGCAGGCAAACTTCACTCTTTATTATCTGAAACTTTTCCATTCTCAGCCTCTTAGAGGCACAGATGGTTCAAGTTTCAATGGCAAAAAGTCTTTTTTTCTGTAACCAAACTAGAGCAAATTTGGAATTCAGTCTGGGACTAAAACGTCACAGCAGAAAAAAAATAAAAAAAAATAATTTGCTTTTTTCTTTCTTTCTTTCATTTAGCAGCATAAATAAGTTTGGCCACTGGGAGTACAGTACAGGGGCGGGCCAACATCCCATATCTGAAGACCTACTTCTAGCACCAGCATCAAGAATTCAATCCATCTCAGGACTCACAGAACCCAGGACAACTTGCCACCTTTGAGCAACGTAAGCACTGAAGAGTGTCTCTGGAAGCAACAGTAAATAGATGAACAGAGGCTAATACTGTGATTGACATTGGCAATGGTTGGCAAAAAAAAAAAAAAAAAAAGCTTTTCATGATAACTGTACAAAAACGATTCACAGTAATTTCTTTTTTCTTTCTTTCTTTTTTTTTTTAAGCTTCTCCACTTCAGAAAAATGACTTTTTGTTGCAGATGCTCTCTAATTAGAAAGTCAACCAGTACTTGTTTGATATTATTGCAGCTCCTTTCTAGGTGACAGTGGTAAAAAGAATAGGCTAGCGGACTCTAATGATGTTTCAGCATTAACACTGCCCAATGACCACTGGAGAAGAAAATAAAGAAATAATTGCACCTGGTTTGATTTAGAAAGTCTCATTTTGCAAAGCTGCCCTCAGTCAAAAGTAAAGCCTTTCTGGGATGAGACAGCGGACCCTTTTCTTGTCAGTTATGGTGTGTCATCTCTTCCTCGTTCCTTCTTAGTCTGTAGGTCTTTTCGCTCTGTTGCCCCAAGCCAACATCCTGCACCACTGAGTACAAGGGATTTTTTTTTTTTCATTTTTCTCTTCTTTTCTCTTTTTTTTTCTTTTTCATTTTTTCATTTTTTTTTCTTTTCTTTTTTTTTTTTTTTTGTACGCAGGGGAAGGGCAGGGAGTGTATCTCTACACATATGGACAAAATTCACCTTTTCTGCTCTTCACTTCATGTCCACATCGAAGTCCAGCACCAGCAGCTTGGTTTCTTCAGTCCCGTTCCGACTCCCGACTGCACACACCAGCTTTGTGTTGGAGGCTCTGATCCGCCACACAACTCCCCCACTCCCCCCACTTTCCAATGTGACTAGGTTTCGAATAAATTCACCCGTTTTCAAGTCCCATAGTTTTACAGTCCCATCATCTGAGCTGGTAATGACAAAGTTCTTGTTGAACTGTAAACAGGTCACAGCACTCTGATGCTTGTTGGGACCTAGGCAAACACCAAAGGCACTGAGTTACTGGTTAGGAACCATGGCTAGGAGTTAGTTACATTGTAATTTGTAGCCTTCTACATTAGAACATACAATAAATGCAACATTTCAAATGATGCATATTTAGAAACTTTATTCTGAGTATTTTAGGATCAGCAAGGAGGTAAGGAAATCTGATAGCTATCTGTAACTGGAACATTAATGTTCAAGAGTCAGCTTCCAGGAAGTCTGGTGAACTAGCAGGCACATGCTTTTCTGGCTGCATGAGAGAGAGTTTTCCCATAGTGGTAAAGATAGCACAGCCTCCTGTGTTCTGCTGATGCACAAATGACCTAGGAGATCTATTACCTGGCCACTCTGCACCAAGCAGCCAAACATAAGGCTGAGTGGACACTGTTCCAGAACCAAGGGTAAGCTGAGGAACAAAAAGGGGCAGGGCTGTCTACCGCTTAACCTCACCAAAAAACCAAAAGATGAGACAAAGAATTTAATAGAAAAGATGCTCGCATGTATCTTTTTGTGTTTCAAAGGACACTATTATTCCTTTTCAATCTATGAAATTCAAACTAAATGGCTATGTTGCTTCTATGAAATAACCAAAATCTTTCTTCTCAAGTTGTTTAAGGAGATATAGACTCAGCTGAGCACACAGGACTGTAAGGAACAAGCAGACACAAACACAGGTATATAAACAAGTTTGTATTAAAACACAGCCTGAAACACTTTCTCACAGGGGCCTAGCTCTGCAGGTCAGAGTGAAGATGCTTGTAAAGTTACCTGCAGGAAGTACTCTGTCTGTGGTTAGCCCTACTGGATGTGAAGGCTCCACCCATGTTTCACCATTGAGTAACAATAACATTTTTAATGAATAAAACTAAAGCTGGGCCAGTTTTTACCTTGCAATGTTTGTAAACACTGTCCTGTTTTGATATCCCAGATTTTAACTGTAGAATCTGCATTCCCAGAGACAAGAATATTGTCTTTGAGTTCCATTCCACTGGTTAACGACTGGTGTCCTGTTAACGTGTGTATGCAATTCCCTGTCTCCACGTCCCAAACTCGGATGGATGTATCAAGAGAGCCACTCACCACATGGATGCCATCAAACTACAAGAGACACAGCTTGTTAGAACAGAAGGATGAATACACTTCGTATCAAACATTCTCCTTACTCTCAACATGGAGCAAATATGGCAACAGCGGAAAAGCAAGAGGTACTAGGATGAAGTGCATGCCACAGGCAGCTTTACAGTGTGTGGGGCTACGATGCTTTCATCAGAAATGTGCATTTTCTGTGCTTGCTAGCTTCAAACTAGATGCACAAACAACTTTCTTTTAAAAAAAGGGTTGGGAGACCCTTTTTATTAGACTGCTCAGCAGTCTAAGGACTTGCCTGGCAAGTGCAAGGACCTGGGTTTGATTCCTGTACTGCATGTGTGCCCCAGGCCAGGGCGCTGAACTAGCCAACAAGACTGGGCATGGTGGTGCATGTCTGTAATCCCAACTCTAGAAAGGCTAAAGCAGGAGGATCACTATGAGTCTGAGCTGCGTAATGAGACCCTGTACCAAAGACATAAAATTAAAAAAAAGAAAGAAAGCCTGAAATAATAACATCATTTTAAATCATCTGGTCCCATCCAATGGCTGATAACAGGGATGATTCAGTGAGCACTGCCATTTGGGTATGTCTCCACAGGAAGCTAAAACTAATGACAACAGCTTGTGATAAAAAAACTGTGCTTATCAGCACCGGAGGCACAAAAGGGTAAAACATAACTTTCCTGATGTTCAAAGGGTAAATTCCCATTAAGAACTGTATGTAAAATAAAAGTTTCATTTACAAGAACCTAATACTAATTAGGAAATGTGCCAAAAGATAATGACATCTAGAATTGAAAAAGGCAGCATTATGGTAACAAAAGCAAGCTATGCAACATCTCCTCCAGTTTTCCAGCTAAGTAAAAGCCAGTAAGTGTCCATCAATTCCTGGGAGATTTTATTTATATGTATATTGGCTACCTCCTTTCTATCTAGTGTTCTATTTTAAGAATATTATATTTCATTAAGGTTCTGAGCATATCACAAAACTTTAAAGCAACTGCAGCCAATTCCCTTTCCTTCAAGCTCATCACCTTTTCTAATTTAACATTTTTATTATATATCAATATTTAATGACATAAACAGGACACTATATATTAAGAAATACTGTCAGAGCAGCAATGTCAGCATTGGGATTACATACGAATTTGCTGATCATTAAGGGGCAGTAGCTGATAAATAAACTATGTAATTAATGGTATATATATTTAAGAAATCGCATATACTACCTTTCAGGAAATAAAACCCATTTTCTAAATTTATTAGTCTTCTTAATTATCTTTAAATATGACAATATATTCATGGACATCAGGTTCAAATGTAAACAAAAAACTAGGCAAGTCAAATCTACTTCTTTAAGTGTATAAATCAGTGGGCCCAGGACAGCAAAGTGGCTTCATACAGATGGAGTATCTCCATCTCCACTTTGGTAGTGGTTGTTTTTTTCCCCAGTACTAGGGATCAAACTTAGGACCTTGTGCTTGCAAGGCAGGTGCTTATGCCACTAGCTATATCCCCAGCTCCACCTCCACTTTGAATGGGGCTGGAACCTTGATTACAGAGCCCATCAGTTATCAAGGCAAAGGGGGAGTGTTACCATATTAATCCTCTGCCAAGTTTATTAAAATCTAGGTTATTTTCCTATGAGACTATTAACATACCAAACTAAGAGCTCCAAAGTCTCAGGTCTCAAGAGGGAAAATGGATCACAGAAATTAAAACTATTAAACTATTTAAATAATTTTGAAATTTATATTTTCCTCATGCCAATTTCCAGGTATTAGCAAACTGCAGGTGAGCTAGCTTCATCTGTTTTGGATGGACTATATCAGCCATCTGACAGTGATCATCTGAGTGATACAACCGTGTGACTCGGGGGCAGAGCATCTCGGGGATGGGTGAGGACACGCTTACCTGTAAGGAATAGACCCTATTAGTGTGCCCCTGCAGCGTGTGTAGACAGGTCTCGGTCTCCGGATCCCATACCTTCACCATGAAATCATATGCTCCACTGACAACCCTCCTGCCATCGTACTGAACACAGCGGACTGCTGCTACATGACCCATCAAGACATGTAAACACTGGCCTGTCTCGATATCCCAAACTCTAAGAGTGGCATCTCGAGAACCACTGACAACTCTGTAGGGGCAGAAGAGAAAAAAAAGTACATTATAACTTTCAGTAACATGAGTAACACACATGAAGCCAGTGATTCTTTTAAAGGCCCCTCCTTTTTCTTGAGCATGGACAGCTGTTTTCTCAAGAAGTCCTCTGTAAAACCTTGATACAAAACACACCACCAAGCAATTCTGCTTGAGAAGGGAAGTGGGGATGCCTAGAATTCCACTGGGTGGGCTGCTTCCCACATATGTGGGCTTTACTTTAGCACTATAAAGCTGTGTGACTGTGCTGAGAACGAAACTCAGCACCTGGCATGTGCCAGACAAGTGCTCAACCCAAGGTGTCCCCTCAATCCATGCGATTCCATGGAACAGTTTGAAACTACTGTACTGTATTAAAAAAAGGAGGGTGGCTATTAATATATACAACATGGTCCCAACAATGTGGGCATAGGTATCAAATATTAATGGGGGAATGAGTGGTATTACCTTGAATAACTTAAATATCTTCTTCATATTGCTATTTTCCAAGTTTTCAATTATCAATACATTTTACCTTTGTGATTAGGTAAAAAAATCCAATGAAGATTTTTCAGCAAAACATTTGTGAATCAGAATTTTGGGTTTAAAAACTGACAGATGATTCATACTATAAATTCTGGTAAAATTAACTAGTTTTAGGTATGTTTTCAAAAAAGGCTGCTTATGCTGTTAATCCTTAAATTTAGAAAACTCTACAAATACTGAATAAGCAATGAAGTTGTTAAAATACACAGATTATTAAAGACATATACTTGTAGAAGCAACAGGAATTCCTGGCCTATCAATATTACAGTTACACGCTTCTCAAAAACATTAATATAATAATGCAACCATCTTTGGATTACAAAAAAACAAGGCTGAAACCTCAACCATACTTATGTCATTCCTAAGAGAAAAGGAAGTGCCATTGTTTCCATACTGGACAGCAAAATGCTGAAGCATTGAACATAGCCACAACTGAATCACTAGGTTTCTTAACACACATATTCAATAGGTTTCAGCCACACAGCACACTCCTCCAAGTACATTCAAATTCCAAGTGAAAAGTACTCTCCTTATACATTACAAATCCATGGTGAAATTTGGATTATTCAATGGCTTTTGGTAAACAACTAATTGCAGGCGGACCCTGGAAGGTCCTACTGTTAAGAAGCTTTCAGAGTAATCTTTTAACAAAATAGAAAACACATTTGTTTAATAGGGGTACAATGAAGACATGTCAATAGGAAGATTTCAATGGAAGGGCACTGTAGCAAGAGAAAAGAACGATAGTGAAGGAACTGAGAAGGAAAAGATAAGCAGTCTGAATTAGTAAAAATCATTTAGAAAATTGGATTCTGCACTGAGGATTTCTTCCTTAATTCAGTAGGCAAGAGAAGGCTCCTAGCATTTCAGAACAGGTTAATGAAACTGTCATAATTATACGTGGGCTCTCTGTCAACTGTATAAAAAGGTGAGGCGACTATATTTGGAAGTATGGCAATAATTTCAACAACAGATAGTAAGAGATAAATTAACCCTCCTAGGCCTCTGCTTTTGCCTAGATTTGGGGATTATGACAAGAGCTGGGGAGGTAAGTAACAGGACTCAGAAAAGAAAGCCTGAGTGACTAAATCTGTCCACTTGCAGAAATATAGATACTAACAGTGAGAAAATGATTTGTTTAAAGATGATGAATTATGAGACAAACAGGATTAGTGAGTAGTTTCAAGAAAGCAGCCCACCCGGCTGGGGGAGATAGTTCTGCAGTCTAAGCACCTGCCTGGAAAGTTCAGTCCCCAGTACTGTATGCTGTGCCAGCCCTGCGCCAAGCTGGCCATTGAAACTGGGTGTGGAAGTACATGCCTGTAATCCTAGTGCTGGGGAGGCTGAGACAGGAAGATCACTATGAGTCTGAGCTATGTAGTGAGATGCTATACTAAATAAAAAGAAAGAAAAAAAGAAGAAAGAACGAAAAAAAGAAAGAAAGAAAGAGAGAGAGAAAAGAAAGCAGTCCACAACATACCAAATGCAGGAAGAAATTCAAAATCTATAATTCTAAGCCAAGATGCTATAGCTTTCCTAATTTAGAAACATTAAAGTCTATTTTATTTTTTTTTTCTGGCAGAACCGGGGACTGAACTCAGGTCCTTGCACTTGCCAGGGAAGCCCTTATTCCATTGAGCCATCTCCCCAGCCCCTTAAAGTCTATTTTAAAAAATCATTATCACTATATCAGTAATGACTCACAAGAGACAGAAGGCATCAAATACAATGGGTTTTTTTCCTGTACCTTTTCTCGTGGAGATGCATACAGCGCACAGTGGAAGTGTGCCCATACAGCGTGTGTATACACTCCCCAGTCTCTGCGTTCCACACTTTGAGAGTCCGGTCTGTAGATCCACTAATGATGATATTGTCTCTCATCTGTGATGACCAGACTCCACCTGTATGTCCCACTAATGTTCTCAGACACTGGAAAAACACTTAAGATGATTAATTTTGGGTAGAAAGGAAAGTTATTGAAGTAATATTTAAATAGCTCATTGAAATTTGAAATAAACTATAAAGTGAATTTAGCCATCAGAAAATTTTTGTGTACTGCTATAAACTGGCCCCATCACTACTGACTTTTTAGTTTATGTAGCATCATCATATACACATTATATACACATGTACACCAACTGAGGAACAAATATGTCAAAAGGAAACAGGATATGAAATTTATGTGAGGGCTGGGAAGATAGCTCAGAGGCCTAAGTACCTTCCTGGCAAGTACAAGATTCTGAGTTTAATCCCCTGGTACCTCCACAAAAAAGAAATTTATGTAAGAACCGAAAGCAAAAATAAGAGATGAATGCAATGTGTAATAGCTCTCAACCAGCCTCCTTGATGAAGTAATACTAAAACTGCAATTTGGGCTGCTGCACAGAAATAGACAGAACAAACTGGGTGTGGCTATATACCACACTTTATCTGAATCTGCCCCAGGTCAGGAGCTAGGAGCTAGCCAAGCTACTGCTAAACAAGTAAAGGCAGACATTAACGCCCTGAAATTAATCTAACACTATATACCATGAAATATGAAGCTGCATTTAAAAGTTTTAACATCTGACTTCTAATATTTATAAGATTCTTGTCTAAGAAGCAATATAGTAAAAGGTATTTTTTAAAACATGGATTTTTTTTTTCACATTTTTTTCCCTCTATGACTTTGTAGGTGGCCAATTAATTTGTAGAGATATAAATATCTGCTACAGAATCACTAAGGTATAATAATGTATGAAGTAAATCTATTGCTTGGGTTGTATTTTTCTTCAAGGCTATATTTAAATGCCTACTCTGCTTAACTTCCACATCACAAGAGTCTGACATTAACTCTAGATTAACATAATCTTAACTTCTAAATTATAGGTATCTTATTAACAAAGTAGTTTATAAGGAAAAATATACTTTCAAAAGACATTCAAGAAGATGAAGTATAACTTGGATGGGAAAAAGTGACCCAACAAACAGACATATCTGAAAATATCTTAAAATATTTCAGTCACAGAGACAGACAAACTGCTTAAATGAAAAAAGAACTGAATGATATTCTTATATAGGAAATGTCATTATCATCATGCCAGGGTGACTTTCAAAGGTACAGGGCTAAGCTAGAAGCCTTGATCTTCACTATCATAATAAGTGAGGATGGTTGATACTTGGGGAAATAAACTCAAAAAGACAACTGTGAAGTGCAGAAAGAAGTAAACTTACTTTGCCTGTGACTGCTGACCAAACTTTTAGAGTGTTGTCATCAGAACCACTAACTATCCGGTTCCCACAGAACTGTAAGCATGTAATCACATGATCATCATGTCCTTTCAGCACCTATCAGAGATGCACAGGTTAAGAATGTGCCACTACATTACATTCTTTCAAATATTAGTCACAAGAGGCAGCCACAAAGTAGGAACAGTAACCCACAGTCTATTTCCAGAATAAAAATTAATATAATATAAAGCCTTCCTGGCTTATGTAAGTCTTTCATAGCTAATGAACCCACCATGAACATTTTATTTCCATTATTCTTTTATCTCCATCTCAAATACCTACCATTACAATTTTACTGAATCAAGATCTCCATAAGGTTGGTTCATACGTGTTTTTTATAATCATCTATTTTACATTTAAAGAAAAGGAATGTGTCTTATACACACAAGAACTTCTGACACACAAGAACAAAATACTTCCTAATTATAAAGATGAGTAACAGTTATCAGCTTTTTCAATTTCAACAAAAACTCTTACATAATGTACATATATTATCTCCCCAAACTGTTTTTCTATTGCAAAACTACATCAAAGAATTTCAAGCATTTCTTTGTATACTTGAAAGGTTACACAAAAAAATCAGAGTTACACTTCAATTTATAAAAATAAACCACAGAAAAGCCATCCTACACCAAAACATAGGCAATCCTCAAAAAACAATGTTCAGGCGATGTGATCAGAGGAAGCTGTAAATTCTTGGGAAGAATACATATGGCACAACACATTTCAAGAAGTTATTCAGAGATTTTAATTTACCTATGATGAAAACATGAAAGACATACAAGTCATCTCATTTTTTTCTTCAAGTAAGTTAGTTGTCACATTAGAAAAATTAACAGTAAAGGGAACAGTATCAGTTATATTTTCTGTTATTTTAAAATAGTTTCCTTTCTACTGAAGATAGGTATGGAGTTACACTGCTTGTCAAGAAGAGACACAGTACTGGGGGTACGACCACTTACTAATGGTTTCTGTCACACTGTACGCCTTCAGTTACCTTTGGAGATTTGAGTTCTCCTCGCCTCCAGTTTGTGTCGATCCTGTGCTGTCTGATGTATGCACTTTTCCACGGACTGTGTATGAAACCCGGCTTTATGACTTTTCTTCTCTTGATGTGCAATGGTTCATCAATCCCTGAAGTATCAAAGAATTCAGAAGGATAATTCCCTTTACCAGTAATAAAAATTACACATCTAACAATTGTCCTTTATATTTAGATAGTTCTATTTCTGATACTACTAAGGAATATAATAGTACATGAATATAACAATCATGTACTGTCATTAAAGAATATAACAATCATGGTACATTTTTGTATCCATTAGTTCATTTCTTTCTAAAAACATTCTAAGAGATGCTGGTGAGGATGTGCAGATATTGGACTGTGCATTGCTTGAGTGAATGTAACACAGTACAACAGTTGTGGAGGACAGTACATTGGCTCTAAGAAATTACATAGAACTAACATATGATCAAGCAAATCGACTTCCCAACATACACCCAAAATATAAAAGGAAGAGACCTGAACAGGTAACTACACTGCGCTCACAGTAGTACTATTCACAGTAGCCAAAAGGCAGAGGCAATCCAAAAGTGCACACTGATGTGGTAAATACACACAGTGGAGCATCACTCACCCTTAAGAAAGGAAATCCTGACAACTGCCTTGACAAGGATAAGCCCTCAAGACAATATACTAAGTGAAATACAAGCACGGAAGGCAAATACTGTATGATTTTACTGGTCTGAGATAACAGACCACTCACACTGATAGAAACAGAAGGTGGATGCCAGGCCCTAGAATAAAGAAGAGGTGTGTGTGGGGGTGGGGGGTGGGGGTTGCTACTAAATGGACATGGAGTTTCAGCTAGAAAAGATGAAGATGTGCTGGTGACTTTAACGCAACATATAAATACATTTAATGTCACTAAACTATGCAATTAAAATTGTTTCAATAATAAATTTTATTACATTACCACAGTTTTTAAAAAGCCATTAAAAATAATTCTATGAGCAAAAGTAACACAGATGATTAACCCCACTTTATATGGACACTAGAAAAGGAAGGTGGCACTGTTTAGCCAGGTCAGGGGTATGGTAAGACCAAGATGAGAAACCAAGGGCCCTGGCTCTTCACTGGGAAATTTAACCAGAATGATCCACCAGTGTTCCCCCCTGACTTCCTGACACCATGGGCAGGATTACCTACAGAGTACCTGTGGCTCTGAACTTTTTATAGAAATTTTGCTTCTTAGAGGTAAATGGTATTTTTATATATTTTTTTCAAAATGAAAAAAGTCCTCCACTTAATATTGGTGATGTACATTCCATTACAAGAAAAAAGATCACAGAATAAAACAAAATAAGTTTTTAGGAATAGAAGCTTTACAACAGGATGACAATGGGAGGATATTACTGTGTCATGGTGGCACATGCTGGTGATCTTAGTACTCCAGAGGTAGGGGCAAAAGGATCCAGAGTCTGAGGCCAGCCTGGGCTCCACAATGAGTTCAAGTCCATCCTGTACTCTAGAATGAGACTCTCTCATCAAATCTCACCAAACCAAAATAAAGTTTAGCTCATATTAGGTGTTCAATAAATATTTATGTAAAGAATGAATAAGCAATATTTGATAATATATCTTTTTAGTTTCCTTTAAACTGTCTTCATCTTGACTTTTTAACTACTGCATCCAAGAAGGCACATGTAAATGAAGACTCAGTCTTGGAAAAGCTGCCAAAGTCCCTTTTTCTGTTTACTCGCCATTATTCCACTTGCACATAAAATTTACTCTTATCTTGTGTACCTCACAAGCATACTGCTTTTCTAAAGTATTAATATACTCTCTGTGCAAATTTGAGCCTTGGGCCAGCCAGATAGCTCAGCGGATGAAAGCGCCTGCTTAGGCAGAGCACAGTGGCCTGGCCAGGCGTACCATACCGGCCCGGCCCCAGGGCATGCTGAGACAGTGATTCAGACTAGGTGTGGTGGTGCGCACCTATAATCCCAGTGCTTGGGAGGCTGAAAACAGGAGAATCACTAAGAGTCCAATCCACATAATGAGACCCTATAGACCCTGTAAATCCTATCCTAAATACATTTTGAACCTTACCCTCTTCCTTGCATTTCTCTCTCCAGAGAAGGTTGTCTTCAGCCAAAATTCTCCAGTATCGACACGTCTGAGCTGCCTGTAGCAGGTCTTTGGGGTCCAGAAATGAAAGCACATAAAGTGCCAGCTATGGAAAAGAAAAATGCATAGGATATCCATGTTTAAAGAAACTGAAGAAATATATTAACCATTCTATAAATAATATTATTATAACTATAATTATAAATAAATATAACTATAAATATAAATTCTGCATTATAAATGCAATTTTACATAAATATAAGTTCACATTATAAATGTAATGTTACATAAATATAATTCCATGTTATAAATATAGTTTTGTACTATGTCTAAATTTATGAAAGGCAATACACTGAATTTTTACAGTTAACTAGACATTAAAAGCCAATGCCCTAAAGCTTTTCATAAATGTCAATAATTCTACATCTTAAAGGAATATATGACTATATCTCTACTTTTGCCTTTGTTCTGAGCCTCAACACATTTTATATTTTACCTTTTACTGTACTGGTGATGTTTGTTTTCCCTCACATTAATATAATTTCACTAAGTGTTTTGCTCACTTAAAATACAATAATGACATTATAAAAAATAATTATGCAACAATAAAAATGTATCTAAATAGAGCAATGAAGTTCAGTTTTCATAAACTAAATGACAAAGATTAAATCAAACTATTACATGAAGGGCCAAGGGCCACACAGGGAATGAAAGCACAACTTGCACGGCTTTTTGAAATTGGAGAAGAATTATATGATATGAATTTTTATTTCTTACCAGTTCCCCATTAATCTCTGATTTATTGAGTACATTCTACGTATAAAGTATCAACTAGGCAGTATGCCTGTCAGTTTAACACCACTATTGATGAATGAGTAAAAAATACTTCATGAAGTAACTGTTTCTACCAAAGAAGAACTGCATTCAGTATCACAAGAACACAAGTCATTAAAAAGGGCATAACTATTAGCCTGTAGAAATATATATATATATATATATGGATATATGTGGATATGTATAATTAATGTGCTTAATTTTGAAAACACTAAGCAATCCAAGCCTGGGCAAGTTTGCTTAGTCCAATGTAATAGTAACGTGATGTCACCATATTATCAACTTTTATGAAAATTGTAATTTAACAAAAATGTTACCAGGCACAAAGACATTTACACAAGAGATGCTAACTAAAGCACAAGACATTTATAATGGTCTGGCATAGTGATGCATGCACATGATCCTAACATTCAGAAGACTGAGGCAGGAAGATTGCTGTGAGTTAAAGGCCAGCTTAGGTACAAAGTGAATTCAAGGTCAGCCTGAACTTCATAATGAGACCCTGTCTCAAAATAAAGGGGGGGGGCAGCCAGATAGCTCAGTGGATTAAAGCACCTGCTTAGGCAGACATAGGGACTGGGGTTCAATCCCAGGTGTGCCATGCTGGCCCAGTCCCTGGAGAGCACTGAGACAGCAATTGAGACTGGGCGTGGTGGTGTGTTGGGAGACTGAAAACAGGATCACTACATGTCTGTTCTGTGCAGTGAGACCCTGTAGGCCCTGTACTAAATTCATAAAACAATAAAAAATAAAAAAGATCACGTGAAAAAGTCTGTTATTTTGTTTCAGTATCTGAATGAAGGAGCAATAATCAGGTAGTTCAAAGGCTAGGATGTAAAAAAGACTAGAACAGTTTAGATTTAAAGTTAACAGGTAAGACTTCCTGCACCAATAGTGATGAAGAGATCCTTAAGTCTAGTGTCTGCATGCATTAAAGAGAAATGTAAAGCAATGTTCAGGTACTAAGGAAAGTTAAAGCAGAGCTCCAGAGCTAACAGCACTCTTTCCATTAAAGTAGGAAAGTCTCCAAATTAACCATGCACTTCAGCTTGGTAGTATGTCTATATGGTATCTATTTACTTCCATAAAACAGGAAAGGGGGGGGTGCAGAACAAGGAAAACAAACGCATAAGAGCAAAGGGAAAAAGTGCACAAGTTCTTGGCAACAAAGATACGATTTTTTATTTCATCTGCAAGTAGAAAGGAAACAGCAATTAGTACATGATTCAAATCATGTATTATGAAAAAGTACATCAGTTCCTCTAAGGAGGCAGGTATGGTCATGTAGGAGTTTGAAAATGGGACTGAACGTTTGTATCCCTTAAAACTTATTAAAATTCTACCTCCCTCCCATGGGATGGGCTTTGGGAAGTGAGGCCTTTGAGCATTGATTAGGCCATGAGATTGCAGCCTTCAGAAATGAGATTAGTACCCTATACACATGAACCCTGAGAGTTCTTTGTGCTCTTTCTGCCACCTTAGTAGAGGATACAAGACAGCAGACATCTACAACCTGGAGGCAGGCCCTCACCTTGAACCTCCCAGCTTTCAGGACTGTGAGAAATGAATTTCTCTTGTTTTTAAGTCTATGGTGCTTTGTTACAGCAACTGCAACTAAAACTCCTTATAGGAGACAGAGGCCATGATACTATTCTTAAAAAGTAGCCAGTACTTCTCTAGGATTGCTACATTTCAGTGACTTAAGAAAAAAATTTAAAGAACAACAGCAACAAAATGTTAGCTAATAGTATATATTCAAGTTTTGCTCCAGATCACCTAATCCTATTGCTGTGAGCCTCCTGGTGTTACTTTCAAAATAACAACCATGCTATTTATCACAAGTTGGTCATGTGAGACAAGTGCAATTTTTATCATGGTTTCCAAGTTTAATAAGCAGATGTCAGTAAAGAGCCCTGAGGTCCATTCTAATGAATTCTAAGAAAAAAATCTGTAAATCAATCTCCTCACATGACAATAATGCTTTAAATAATGGTAAGACTGAGTTTCTGACTCAAGTGCTAATTTCCTTAAGGAGTTACATCTATAGTATTATTTTTCCACATACACAATAAAGTATTTTTTAAATCAGGAAAATTTTTTCTGGTATTTGTAAGCCAAAAACCAACATAGGTGATATTATGAGGCAGGGCTCACTTATATTTTTCAATTTGGTTTCATTTTTAAGATAATTTTGACTGGATTCATCCTCCTTATTAACAATTTGTGTTCAGTTCTTAAGGTTCTTTAAATTATTTTCAAATTCTACTGATTTTAAATCATATTTTTTGTCAGTTAAAACATTACAAAATTAAAATACAACAAAACAAAACAAAATAAGATTTTACCATATCTAGAGATAAACTAGACTACTAAGAAAGTACATTTAACAAAAATTTTACCCTCTAAGACTAGGACATAGGAAACTATCAAAAATATATCAAATATATCAAACTATCAAAAAGAACAAATTTACTTTCAGTCAAATATAAAAGTAATTCTTATTATTAATTCTCTTCTGGAAGGAAAGACAGATTATGTCATTTTCATAAGCCAAACTTATTCAATACATTTAATTTCAGAAAGAGCTAGCATGAATAAGCATTTTTTTCTGATTTTTAAAGGCACCTCTAAGAAAAAAATCATTTCAGGAAAAAGATTGTTTTTTAAATCAAGATTACTTTTCCCTAGAGTTATGCTCAGTTTCATATACTAAGTATGATAAAATATCTCACTCATATCTACACAAAATTATAACTGGAACCATCTCTAATGCCATTAGAATACTTAAAACAGTTATCTGAAGAATAATTTACTCTTTTTCATGACTGAAGCTTCAGGACCATTTTTATATGTATAATTTTTTAGTATACTATTATAATTAGTAATAATTCATGAAAATATAAATCATAGAGAAATTGATCATTTATGTTACATTACTACAGTTTGCTAACAAAAATAAAACCAGGAAGCCTATAAGATCAATAGGAACTCTATGGACTGGGGATATCTCAGTGGAATAAGCGCTTCCCTGGCAAGCGCAAGGGCCTGAGTTCAATCCCCAGTTCCACAGAAAAAAAAAAAAAGGAACTCTACATTTAGACTATGCTTTATTTTTACAGTTATAAGTTTATATAAAAGCTCAAAAATGAGCCTGCACAACTCTAAAAATGCCATAAGAACGTCACTGCAGGGGCATGTGTTTAGAGGATGATCAGTACAAAGAGACACACATGACATTCTATGCTATTATGTTAAGCACAGTAGCTGCATGCATTAAGTACAGTGGTGTCTATGTTCACAAATTTCATTCTTTCCATGATTGTGGTCACAAATCAGATTGGACTAGAACCAAATTGGTTTCCCATAACGTCAAAATTGAACCTAAAATCTTTGTAAAGAAACAATCTAATGAATCAATCTCAAAAAGTTATTCTACTATACACTGTCAATTCAAGTACATACTAGAAGCAACTTAGTCCCTAAGCTTACTTTAATCTGACAACTACAATACTAAGTAATTGTTTATCAATTTAAAACCCTCCTTACCACTAATTACAAATGTTAAACTGAAAATACTGAATAACAGAATTAGCATAATAATGCTTAACAGTGGTAGCTGCTAGTTATGCATTCAAATCCCACCCAACAAGGAGGTGCCCTGATCCTTACCTCTTTAGGGAGGAGAGAAATGAAGTCTCTTTGGAACTGAGGTTCTATTACTTGCATCATGTGTTTTACTTGTGTTGGTTCACAACTATCAATGAGTTCATCTAAAGCAAGCAATTTTTCTGGTCCACTCCAGCTCTATCAAAGAGGAATTCAAAATTATTACTACTTTAATATAAGTCCCAAATAATATGTTTATTAAACACACACACACATACACCCATATGCATCCATCTTCAAACAAGGCAAGAATCCTATTAAAAACTGACTGCTTATAGTGATATTTTCTGTACAGGTCACTGCAGTGGTAGTGCCTTTTCATAAAGTTTACTATCTACTTCTATCTTATAAAACCTTTTTTTAAAAGACAATTTTGACTGAAAAAAATGTTTGCACATTATTAGAATAGCTGCTTGAGATGACAAAATTTCATTCTAGAAACAAGTTTGGATTATTGAATAAATAGAGAATTTGATGGGTTTTTCCCTACATTCATTCTCTAAATTTCATTTCAACCATGAAACTTAATGGTTTTCAGAAGTCATCTCTCTAAGACGCTACAGCAGAGTTAAAAGCTGTATTGTGCACAGCTGACAAGGGTGTTCCACAAATTGAAATAATTGTTTTATGAAAATAATTTCAGATTTGAAAATAGCAAATAAAAAATAGTAACTGACTTTGTGGGAAAATTAGGACATACAGATCAAATAAGAATAAAAAATAAAGTGCTATACTACAGAAACACAAAAATATATAATTCAAAAATATAACACTAAGGGATTACTTAAAAAAATTTGTTTTCATTCACAGTAAGGAACACCTGCATACAAAAAAAA
Source organism: Ctenomys sociabilis (assembly GCA_004027165.1). NCBI lineage: Eukaryota > Metazoa > Chordata > Mammalia > Rodentia > Ctenomyidae > Ctenomys > Ctenomys sociabilis. Next base: position 45,393 of record PVKA01003223.1, read on the forward strand.
GCTATGATTCTTCAAAGGAAAACTCAGAAGTCCGATGAGTAATTTAAAAGGTTGGTGTTTCACAATAATCATGTAAAGAACCTCATGATAAGTGAAAAACATCTTTGAACAGGCCTTTGTTTCTGTAAGTCAATGCTGATGTAAATACTTTTGTGAATCACTTTGTCCCTTTGGAAGAGAACAAATAGAGAATAATAGGTGAGGATTGGGGCTACAAAATCTGAACTTTGCCATTTTTCTTTTTACTCAAAAAATGAAAGCAGTTGTTCAGGCCCATGTTAAACATATAATAATTGAGAATAAATATATTAAAGATACAAGGCAATCTTACTTAAAATACTTTAAAGAATACTTTGGGAGGTATTTACCCTGTTAGAATCTACAAGGAACATCATCTCTTCTTCCCGTGGGTTATGGTGTTACTATGAAATATTTTTCAATAATGTTTAACTATTACTATAATACAATCAAATTTACCATAAAATGAAAGAACTACAGGCTTCAATAAACGTGTGTCCTTTCCTTCTACACATACATACATCTAGAACATTCATCTTGAGTTTTTACTGTGCATTCTTTGGTCAGAGTGAGGATTTACAAATAAAAATTTGAAGTATGCCTACGTATGTGTATATGCATAAACAATCAAGCAGCATTTGATTATATTTTGGCCTCATATGACTTCAAATGTTGACTCAACTATGTACTATATACGTGTACTAATAATAAAGATTTAAAAAACACTGGTGTAAACTTACCTATTTGATAATCTGATCAATCTCCACTTTAGTTAGTATCAACAGTATGTAGCTCACTGATTTACTGATTTATATCCCTCACAGAATGAGGTGGGTTTTCATAATATGGTCTTCCTCTCCATCTACATCGTATTTGTGGAAACTATTACTGTAAGAACAGGCCCATTTTGAGTGATGGACAACTGTGCTAACTCAAAATGCAGCTTTAATTAAGGCATTTGATAGAATAATTTAATATAAATTTCTTAATTTCCTTCATATATATGAACAACTGGCTTAAAAATAGTTTTGGAAGTGTTCATGAGTATTTACTTTAGTAGATATTGTATTTCTAAGATAAGTTAATAAATTGTATCTGTTTCATGAATTTTTCAATTAATAAATTATTGCTTTTAAAAAAAGAGTATAAAAAAACAATATACAATATACACATACTAACAGATGAGAAATATCTTTTTATCAAATCTTTTAGACAGGGAGATAAAACAGAAAGATAAACCAGAAGATATTAATTCAGACCTTAGGTAGATGCTCGAAACTATCACAAATTTCTATATAGTTAAGCCAGAGCTTATGAAAAAATTATGACTATTTGATAAAATGTTTCTAATATTTTAAATGATATTGTCTGAACTATATGCAAATCAGACTGTTTCTATGAATCAGAAACACAACAGTCTAATTACTTAAAATCACATCTCTTGGATGAGTTCCACAAAGACCTGGGCCATTCGGATAGCTTCCCTCCCTATAGTCTGGAATTCTTCCTAGACTTCAGACCTGTACATCAAATTGCTTCCTCAAGATCTGCTCCTGGATATGCAGAAGAAAGTTCCAGGAGTTCCCTCCTAAGTTCAGTAACATGCAAATGAAGCAACCTGTTGTATTTGTTGTTCAGGCCCCAAACTCTAATCCCTGACTCTTCCCCTTCTCTTAGGAGCAGGTAGCTCTGACTCAAATGAATGGCCTCCAGCTTCAAAATACATTCTGAATCAGAACATTACTACACTGGTCTAAGATACCATACCAGTTCTTTCATCTAGATTACTCCTGACAGGTTTCCCCGCTGCCTACCTTTGACCTCCTGTTCTATTCTCTACACAGTACTCAGTGACTGTTAAGAGTCACTCTTTTGCTTAAAACCTTCTAGTGCTTCCCACTTCTGTCAAATAAAAACCGAAGCTCTCCTCATGGCCCACACAATCCTAATTTTCTTCTTACTTTCCCTCTTATTTACTGTCCTCTGCCACACATTCTTTCTGTGCCACTCCAGGCAGGCTGTGATTCAGAGCCTTCCTATGTGTTGGGTAGCTGATACATTCTCCCGGGGATACCCACAAGTTTGCTTCCTCCACTTTGTATGGGACAACCCTTCCTTCTCTGGGCAAGAGCTGAACTTTGTACAAGCTACAAATCAGTTTAACCCTAATCTATTCCTTTCTGTCTAGAATATAACTTCTATGCCAAAACATAGTTTTATCTATGAGGCTATCTGTAGAGTCGAAGTAGGGCCTTAGTAGCACTGAGTGAGTAGGTACTTAAAAATATCTATGGACTAAATAAATGAATTTCAAGTCAGAAATTAACCACAGTGATGCCATCTCCAAATTCTTTGGTGTCTACTCTTTATATTGAATGATATCACTAGGACTTGCTTGCTCCAAGTGTGGTTTCAGATTTTGGATACAGATGATCAGCAAGGAATAATGTACGAACCTGAAAACCTTGAATGAGTAAATAAAATAAAAAAGAACAACCACCTTTACCATTTAACAATGGTGGGAAGAATACTGAATTAGGAATCAGGAAGCTCAACTTTTAGAGGAGATACTGTAATTAAGACTACAATTTAGCCTCATAGCCTAAGTTTCTTCATCTGGAAAAAGTAAAGTGTTAGACTGACTCTGATCATTGTTACTTTACTTCTGTGTGAAGTAGTTGACCTGGAAAAGGAAAAAGCACTTCTTTTAGCTTTACATGATGGCCACATGGGAACATGTAGGGACAGGAAAAACATTTCAGATTCAGAAAAGATAAAGTGCCAATTTCATCTGTGTGCAAAACTGCAAATGCACCACTAGAAACTCCTTGCAGAAGTGGAATTTTATTTCAATTCATGTAGACATGCAGTGAAGAGCAGCAGAAGGGGCACTGAGCCACTCAATAAACTAAGCTTCACCAATAAACACACTGCTGGACCTTGGAACTGTGTGCAAGTGCCATAAGGACAATGAGACTGAGAGGTCCGACCCACATGACAAAGGGCTTGGCCCCAGCCCAGTGGCTCCTAGGCAGTTTTCAAGTAACACAAAACTCAGACAACCTACCAGTTAAAGCTCTGGTTCTATGGTAGAGATGCGGCTGAGGACATTTATGTCTTCAGCAACTCATCCAGCATTGATGTAGGTGATTCACAAACCATAACTTAGGGCCTACTAGTCTAAGCAACCCTCAGTGTTCAATTATACACAAGTGCTTTGTGTCCTTGGGTAGTACTGTGCCTGAATCTCATGTGGTGAAGAACTTGCTTCTCTAGCACCTCTAGCATGGTATCCACCCTATTTGAACTGTGGGACAGTTCTAATTGCTAAGGCCAGCTAATATCAAAAGCTAATTCAGAGAGTACGATGTAGGCTTAAATTTATGAAAAAATCAAGAATTGGTCTATTTCTACTTTTATGCACATTAATATCTATGGAAAATTCAAATGTTACAGAATTTGGTTTCTGGTTTTATCTTTAATTTTCATTTCTATTTTGCACTAGCATTCTGTCTTAATTTCATTTTATCCAAAATAGTGTATCATTTGTTCTCGTTCAATTTGCAAAATGAGAACAGAACTTTGTCAGAGCAGATGGAGCTGGACCAAATCAAGGCTGGATTGCTTCTCAGAAGTAAGAGAACAGCAAGGAGATGAGATCTCCCATTCCATAGGTCACACATCAGAACAGTCGTCATCAAATGCCCCCCAGCAGGGCTACAGAAACCACAGCACTGCAATTACCCCTCCGCTTCAACACAGGTCAACTCACAACTTTACTGTAAAATTATAAGTTACACTTTTCTGCCTACAAGTTATGCATTAAAGCATTATAAGCTTTTAGGCAAGTGATTCATTTCTAGTTATTTTGCTAACAGTCCTGAAAAGGCAGGGTAGCATACAGCAGAGACACTGGGTGTGTCCAAAAAAGACATGATACTCAAAAGGCAAAGGCCCTGCCTGATCTGTCACACTGACCTTTTGATACTATAGATCTATTTGTTTTAGATTTATTGAAAAAAAAAAAAACATATCTGCAGATATAATTTTATTTTACTCCTATAAACTAAGCACAAGTTTCCTTTATTTCACCTACTTCTCAGGTGAAAAAGCAATCAAATACTGTGACAGAACAAAACTGGCTTAACACCTAGTTTACTGAATCTCAGTGATTAAAAAGTTTTTGTATTTTTTATTTAACATTTTTTGAAACTGGGATGCACCTAAAAATCTATGCAGTCTCAGACTGGATGAAACATAGTAATATAAGCATGATGAAGACTATCTACCATGATGATAAACCCATTACTAGTGTGTAATTTTCAATCATATTGATATTTTATTACAAAAGAAACCGTAAGAAATCACTTCTGTACTATCCTCAAGGGTTGTGTCGCTCATACTTACATGCATGCACCACATCCACAGTCCGACTCCCTGAAGCAGGGAGGATGAAAAGCTGTACTTCTCCTTTAAGACTACATAAATGTCTGTATTTTATTTTCATCTCTTATTAAGGGACAGATTTCTTTTAGAAAGATAAAACCAAAAAAACCTTCAGAATTCTGACTTCATGCGTAAAAATTGTAAAAAAACACTGTGACTACGAAGCAAAAGAATGAAGAGAAAGGGGAGGGAAGAATAGGAACAAGCCTTGAGGAAAAGAGAAGTCAATAAATGTCTATGAAAACTTGTTAAAAAAAAAAAAAAACTATGTAATTGTTGTGGTGCATAATATTTTAATGACAATAAAACACAGCTTTCATTTCTCCAACCCAGAAATTCTTAACCTTGGTACCATTGACATTTTGGTTTGGACAATTCTTTGTCACAGGAGGTTGCTGTTAATGTTGCCTCACCCCCATTCCCCTCCACTGTAATCCTCCCTAAAAAACATCCTGAGACATTTTTGTCTCATTTGGGCAAAAAGCCAAACCCTGTTGAGAATTAGGATGCTAGTGTTTTGATTATACCTCCTGCACCAAACTATCCTAGTGTTTCTAAAATCACCTGAAGGGCAGGAAGTTTAAAAACTCCATTTAAAAACAACATTGATTCAACTGAGTTTTCCAGCTACTGAAGAAATAAGGCATTTACTTTGTGTACCTATAATGTTAGAACTTATATAAGGTAACGTCTTTAAAAAAATCTGAAATACCAAATAAGTAAAATAAGTATTGATTTCAACTATTATTTCCTTAATTACTTACTATATAGTCAACCATTCAAGCAGCCAGAGGTAGTGAAATATATTCATTTTATGTTAGTATAGTAGTTAATATCAGGTATCTCCATTTGACATAATTTTTATTTATTTTTTGTAAAGAATAACTAGGCAAGTGCTTAATCTATATCAACTATAATATCTGATTTATATGCATTATCTCATAGGAAGGATATGTCAATTTAATAACACTACATTAATTTATAAAATTCATAATTGTCAAAGTCTGGTTGCAAACAATCTTTCCAGTATATTTTGAAAGAATTTAAGCACTAAAAAAAGTAGAACTTGGAATGGGAGTACACTAAGCAATATATAAATTATGAGAAGAAGAAACTGCATCAGCTCTACTAGGGTAGTAGTAAAGGGTAAGTTACTCCAGTGGTTAATTAGATTCTTAAATGAGTCGTCTCTGCCTAATTTATATGAATGCAGTTTAGAAAACTAGTATATTACACAGTTGAGAAGTGCAAACATAAACAAGGAAAAGAAGAAAGGTCTTATTTAATAAACAGTAGAAAATGCAAATGCATACTTATACAAAATAAACGCTGGACTTTCTTAACTATTACACTGTGCAAGGAGTTCCCTTATTTTTTAATAGCAACTTCACTGTGATATACCAGATCCACCAGTTGGAAATGTACACTTCAGTGGTTCCCAGCACATCTTTCACACCAAAACACCCCTGCGTTTATCTGCGGTCACTGCCAATCCTCCCAAGTCTCAATGCCTGGCAACCACCAAACTACCTCTATGGATCTGCCTATTCTGGATATTCTTATAAACAACATATATGGGACTCAATTCTTTCAGCTAGCATAATGCTTTTCATTTATGGTACGGCACATAACAGTACTTTAGTCTTTTTCGTGACTGAAAAATCCCTTCCTTTTTGTATCAACTAAGCAAAGCATTTCAAGTAGTGTGTTTATGTAAGTCACCTGAAACATTTTCAGCCATTCTTGGAGGCCTGTAGGTGGCTGCACAGATGTAATCCGGCGTCGTTGCTGCCCTTGGCCATTGGCTGCTCTCAGGTCCCCAAAAGTTGTTGGTGTTGCTGAACATGGTACAAGCCCAGTGGTACTACCAAAACAAAAAGCAAGAGCAGAAGCAAAGGTAGATATTAAAAATAATGAACTCTGACTGAATAAGATGATGAGGATGATGATGTAGCATATTTTAAACATGAATCCACTTATTCCTTTCATTGTTTAATCCCAGAGAGGAAGGGTGCACAAAACCTTTGCTATTCTTAGAGTAAGTTTTCTCCCTCCTACATAACACCTGTTATCATCTTAGCAGTGCTAAGTGCAACCAAATGACAGAATCTCTATGGCAAAACTGCAAGTCACTGACACACAAATAATATTAAAATAATTCCTTAGGGCTGGGGTGGAACACTGTGGTAAACCATGTATTCACCATACCCAAGGCAAAAGATACAATCCCCATTACAAAAATAAAATGTTTCCTTAGAACACACTGGCCTCACTTCTATGGTCTTTTGTGACATAATTAAATAAAACTTTAAATTTTCTTTATGAAAAAAGCTATGAGATTCTTAATGATTCTTAAAAGCTCATATCTAAAAATAGTATATTAAAATGCTCTGGATATCACTAGTCACTATTTTTTTTAATTTACCTTACAAAAAAAATTGTTAAACCTATTGATCTCTAATATTTTATTGTTATTTATAAATCTCAGTCTGAATATATGACAGGAATCAGCCTTGACTGAAAGTGTAAGTTATTCAAAACAGATCAAGGACTTATAGGCAAAATTAAAATGAGATAATGTAAACATTCTCTTGATTAGAAATGTAGTTATTCAAAATAGGTATCATGAATGTAAGCCAAAATTAAATGAGATCATCTAAATATTTTATCCAATAATTTAAACTTTAAGAAAATTAAAAATTAAACAAATCTGAGCTTAAAATACTGCAGCCAGTAAAATGAGAGACACTATGATCTAGCTCTAAAAGTAACATTCCTCAAAACAACATTTGGCAGAAACACAGCTTTAACTGTTATAAATGCATTAAAATTTACTTTCTAATTTCTGTACCCAATTGAATTATTCAAACAAGGTAAATACTGGTGATCTTTAAAGACAAAACAAAAAAGATGCAGTTAATATCACATATGTAAAATAACCTTCAATTCATTGATTTATGATAACTGGTTTAAATTCCAAGAACACATACAATAATATCATGCTTTGATAGATACTAATGAAGCAACCCCTTCAAATTTTTCTAGCGACAATGTCTCATTTTTTGTTTAAAAATGTAAGTCAATCATTATATTCTCTAGAAAAATTATCATATCTATTCCCTTCTAATCTTTTAATATTTTTATATTATTGATAATTGCTAACCTTCAACAATTAAATTTATCTTTTCTCTTTCAAATTCAACGGTAAGTTCAAATCTCTTGCTTGAAAAATCAATACAATATGTGCTTATAACTTAAAAATTTTTAGGGAAAAATATAAAATCAGTTTCCTCCTATAAGATATCAAACTGTCAAAAAAAATTAAAAAATACTAAATATATACATTAGTAACTGACAAAACCTCCAAAAAGAATGGAAATATGCCATTGCTCTAATTTTGTCTTAGTAAGATTATACAGTAATAGGCAATTGTTTTTTCAATAAAAAAGTGACTAACTAAAGGCGAATCCTACTAAAATATACTTTGTAATAAAAATTCAACAGTTTTTACAAGCTGCCTTAAAAACTACTAATTTAATAACTGTCTTGGTTATTAGCCATATTAACAGAAGACCAAAATTAACAGAACATATCAAATATGTTCTGACTGAAATTTGTACATTTTAAAAATAGCATTAACAGTTAACATTAAACTCTGTGTTCTCATCCAAGAAAGCTTTATCAGAGCTGGAAGGAAAAGGCAACAGGGAATGAATGAGTTTACTAGCTCTCCATCCCCACACCCTCTGGTGGAAGTGCCAACACACAGTGAAACTGTTGAGGAAGAGAGGAAGAAGGGGACAGTTAACATGAGAACTATTACACAGAAAAGCAGTTCCTGACTAACTGAAAGCTAGCTTTATTTTTCTCTTCTGTTATCAGCTCTCCAGGTTTTTGCATATCAAATTACCTAATTATTATGATTTCCAAATTCTATAAAAGAGCATTTGAAAGAAATATTATTCACAGTAGAATGAAATAAAATGAATTGTTTCTCTTTTTAAAAAGAGATGAACCAGTAACAATCAAGAAGCCTAATGTCTGAGAAATGTTAATCTGCATCTTATGGAATAAAGTAACTCTGAATCAAAATACTTTGAGAAAAAAGAAATGTCATAAACACAAAATTCCTTAAGGTTCTACTACTTCCAATTTGTTGTCTGAGGTATCAACTATAAAAGAAACAAAAAATAAAACAGACCAAAAAATAGCTCTTAAGACACTTTTGTGATTTAAATTTTAAAATACAGCATTCTGAATGATGTGCAAAGCCATTTTTAATTGGTTAGGCTACAGATACTATGCCCAAATTACCTAATTAGTGTGAGAGTGGGAAAAGTTTCATACTGATATAAAATCCAAAAATGATGGACCAAAGCAGGAAACAAGCCTACAATTGTATTGAGTTGTTATGGAAACTATTCTACGGGTATAGAAATGTATTTGTTAACAGCATAAGATCTGGAAAGCCAATAAAAGGGAATTTCTAACACATTAATTTCATGAAAAAAGATTGAGTTAGTAATTATGAGGTTTATTTCACTGCTAATCAATTTATCTTCAGTTTTGCATATAATATCCACCCTACCAGAGCTGTTGCTATAGTAACAAGACATATTTGTTCATATTTTATCGTTTACTTTATGGAATTGTTTAAAACTCATGATTTTAAATTTTGTTCACAACAGAACTTTGCTTGTATCTTCAATATATTACTACAAAGTACAAACTATAGTGCTAGTCCTTCCTATTTAAAGTGATGTATTTCCCAATTTTCAGTAATCTCGAAATACGCTGAACAGTCAACTGCACTGGAAGATTATTATTCTATGAGATCAAACTGAAAGCAATGCTGCTTCCAGAATCATCAAATCTAAAAGCATGAAAACCATGAGAGAACCACATATGACATTTGGTATTACCTTGTATATTCTGAGACCTTGCATGGTTTCTTTCCCAAAGAAAAGGAGCGGACCTCAGAACCATGGTCCAACTTTCTTTTCATCTATAAGGTAAAGCAAATAAGATATGTTTAAAAGGAAATACCTGTCCAACTATCAAATCCTTGTGATATTTTTAGAAATTCTTAAATTTTCATGTGCCTATGTTGGCAACTCGGTAATTGATATAGAAAAGAATTGTTTCATAGTTTCTTCTATTTATTCTACTTTGTTTTACTCTTAACCAGTTGAAAGGGTAAATTTACCCTCAAAAATATTTTGTCCATAACAATGTATAGTGACTGAAAGATTGATTTTAACTATATATATTCCTTGAATGTAATATACCTTTTATGTTTTCCAGTTTAATAGCCAGCATAAGGGAAAAAAAATCTCATGTTAATTTACATAGAAAAGAACCATACTTAACATGTCTTTTCACTAATCTTCCGTTTTCTTTACAAATACAATTTTAAGAAAGGTGATAAACAAAACATCAAAAATAAGAATGGAAATTAAATTCTAAATACCTATATCATTATAAAAGGATAAAGAAAGCAATGTAAATAAAATAATCTTTAACACTGATTATAGCAGAATGTACAAATAATATGAAAAATACAAATAGTAAAACAAAAGCAAACCTATTATAAGAGAGAAATCTGGAAATGGCAAAATAAACCTGAAGGGAAAAGTCATCAATTGCTATAGATAGAGTATAGTTCACTTACTGACAGATACTCTGGACAAAATATTATAACTTGAAACAAGAACAAAAACATATTTAGAGAATGAATTATGTCTCTTATAAAATATATAAAATATTTACATTTGTAGGTATTTCATTATGCTATATTATACTATATATTCTGCATTTTTCAATGGTAATATTAAAACATATTTTATATTGCACTATCAATTAACTGATGTAATTTTATTATATTTTAAAACTAGAAAATAAGATCTGATGAAACTCAGCTTTTTCTCTTTCAACAATATTTTTCAGATTTGCATCTACTAATTAATTATTACTGCAAGTTATGGAGCACAGAGTGATAAATAGTTACTCTCATTTTTGTAGTAAGGTGAAAACTCTTATTTTACAGCAGTCTTATTTCCTAAGCATGGGAACACCATAACACTATGATACAATGTAAGCACCAAGAAAACTAGAGAGATCCTAAAAACCTTTTGGGGGGGGGAGAACCTTTTAGAACCACAGTAAAGACTTGATTTTTAAAACCATGAAAGTCTTCCACTCAATACAGGATGATCTTACATTTGGGTAGAGGTAAGGGTACAACAAATCTATCCACAATTTATACCTTAGTTCATAAAATAGCCATTGGAAAAAAATACAATTGGTCTGGCTTCCTCCCTTCAGAAGTTTCTGTTCTATACTAACCATTACATTATTTTAAAGTGATTCCTCTCAGGAACCATTAATTTTTTTCTATACAATTTTATTAAAAACCAAACATAAAGCATTATAAAAGCTAAAACATATAGGTAGCTACATGTTTCCACGTGTATAATTTACAGGCACAACACTTGCAAATGAATTCATCATGAGAGTCAGTAGAGCTCATCTTACAATCGAGTTTTGGGATAACTTTTATAGATTCTTTTCATCATTATGAGAAACTTTGATATTCATTCCAATTAAGTTGGTAATACTGGCTATCAGAACTTCCCAGGCTATCTTGAAAATACATTGCTGCAAATGTCATTTGCCACTCACCAAAAGCAAACTTTATTTCCATCTTGGAAATCCCTCAATAAATAAAAATGTCCAAAATATACATTATGAAATACACTGAGGATTTCATTCTCTAATTGTTTTATAAATAAAAGCATCTTCTGAAGTCTTTCAAATATTGTACCATTTACTGAAGATATTGATCAAAAATGCATCCTGCAATTTTTTGCGGGGCACAGAAAGTAAAAATAATATCTTTAAATATAAATCCCCAAATTCTGGTGATTCTATACTTTAACAGTCAACTCTTGAAAAAAAGGAAAATAAATATAAGGTACAGAAAAATTGAAGGCAAATGCTTCCCTGAAAGCCAACTAAGGATAGAGTATTTCCAGGTCAGCATTTAGCGGAGCCACATTTCTAAAGTCTGAATGCATTTTTAGTTAAAAATTCTGATGAAAATACACATTGTATTTTAAATGTAAAGCTTCCCCAGCTCACGCTGCCTCTTCGTTATTTGCTTACATTCATGAAATAAAACAGAACACCAGACATCCAGCCACCCACCAAAATTAGAGGATACTGCAGCCATCTCTGATGATACAGATTTTCCTTCTCAGGCAGCACACACACACACACAATCACACAGCACAGGAAGAAAACAGATTACTTACTTTGTAAAAAATCATTTTTAATGTGCCGTAGAAACCCATATTTTCTGTATTTTTCCCCTTCAGAGATTCTGTGCCCCCGTGTGTCCGGCTGCTTGGCAGTCTCTGACAATATAAACCTTTTTCAGGTAGGTATGTCACAGATTCTAATGTGGACATGCTCAGGCACGTCAGAAAAGGAAGATTAGGGAGCAGAACCGGCAACAAAACTCCACAGTAAAGGCAAATGCAGCTCAGTATCAAACCGCTTCTCGGGACACACATACATACATGCAGCTTGACTGAGAAGAACTCGAGGGAATAATGAGAGAGAACCGAGAAGATTATTGGAGGAGACTATGCCCTGTCAAAGCCTTGACTGAACAGATTCCTCCCTCAGCAGCAGAGGGATCAGATTACATCTTCCCTTGAACACAGAATGGTGCAGTCCAGGATTCAGCAATGCAGACTGCACATCAATTATATGGTGATCCGCTCCAGGGAAGCCGTGAGCACACAGCGCACTGAACAGAGGGAGACGTGGGCAGCAGAGCCCGCCCCCGCCCCACAGCTCGCTCCCCCTGCCCAACTTTCAGAGATTAGCTCTGTATTTGGAGAAACCCGCATTTCTGCAGAGTTTTAAATAGCAAGCAACATTTCCACAGATCAGTCCTTCCGGAAACACTCCAAAAATGAAATACATTTTCATGCGGCCCCCACCCACTTACACCCCCCGCCTCGCCCGCCCAAAACAGAGGCGAAATGGGCTATTTTGCACTAACTGTCCTCTTCCTGGAGTCCTGGCATGGGTGACTGGATTTCTCAAGTAACTTGGTATAAAATGGGCAAGCCTAAAGGGAGAGAGAGATTAAATATTCTATGGGGGAACCGACAATAAAGTAAACCAGTTTGGAGCATACAGTCTTTGCAGAAACTACGTAATATAAATTATACTTCAAACTGTTATGTCTCCTATTAAGTTTTGATTAACGTATTCCCAATGGTTTTCCAAAATATAGTTTTCAAGAAAATAACCACAAACTGCATTAATTCTTGTTAATCCAACAACCAAAAGATTATCTTTTTTACTGCCTAAGTATACAAAATAGGTCTGAAAGGCTCTCTTCTATGAAGGGAATTCTAGCTGTACTCAATAGTGTAATCTTTGTTATTTTAATCCTGAGAGGAGACTGGACTTGTACCTCCAAAGTTATTTTCCCAAGGTATATTGCTTATCATCAGAAAGGCATTTTATACAACAGCAAAGGTAACAAAGTTTGCCTGAAGGCAACATTTTTTTTAGGATGAGTATTATACAAATCTAGATATTTTATCTTGCAACTTGGTACACACTAGCTTTGGAGGCAATTATAAGATTCCGTTCTAGTAGAAAGGCCCATTATTAAATGTCTAGTTAATTAACTCCTACCCTCCCCATTAACATTCTTTATTACAAATAAATGGTGAGCTATAGTTATTTAAAGTACTTAGGAAGTTTCTACAGGGAAAAAATAAAAAATACTATTTAGACTTAATACATCTTAATACTCTCCACTATGGTGGTAAGCAGCTTTCTTTACTAAAATGATTTCAAATACTGCATAAAGTAGTATCATACTTTAAAAATGTTTACCTTTATAATTAAAACATTAGGTCATTATAATGTCTTCTACTTTAAAATACAAATAAGAAAAGATAACGTAAGACTTTATGAAGATGTACACCCTGGATCTTCTGGAAATTATACTCTACTGCCTACTTTAAAACTCTACTAGCTCTTAAATTCCTTCCTCAGAAACAATATGCAATTTGTACTGTTCTCAGCAAAAGAGAGCTTGCTAAGTAATCAATTAGCTTACTTCAAAGTAAAGTTCTTTTTAAATGGAAATTTCTTAGTTTCAGTGAAAAAATGGTTAAGAACAACTTAAAACCTTTTAACGAAACACTCTAGAACACTGATGGTTTAGGGAAAAAAAAATTAATGATTTTTCTTGCTGTGTTATCCAAAGAAAACAAGTAATACAAACATTTAAAATTTCCTCTAGAATTTATCATGGCAACTGGCTTCTCGTAAGACAACTCACACTAGTGATTTAGTAGTATATACTCTGCCTTCAACTGAAATCATGTCCTATTTATACAGGACAGAGGAACTTTAATAAAGTAGGCATTATTGTCTCAAAATCTACACTGTTTAAAGAAGTAGTATTTTTTCGTTTTGGAATGTTTCTATGGTTACCCTTGTACTTATGGCTATAAAGTTGCACAAAAATCTGTTTCCTATAAATGCTTATGTACATGCATGTATATTCATGTTTTATTTTTAAAATGGTAAGCTATTTACATAGACAATGAAATCATATATAAAATGTATATACTGAGAAAGTCTTTGCACTAGCATATATCCTTGCATCTACCATGATTTCCCCTTAGGAATGATTTTTATTAACCTCTTAAAGTTTTTCCTTTAGGTGAAAAATTATATGGCTATAATTTCTATGAATGAAAACATTATTTTCCCAAGTATTTCAAAAATTATCTCACACCTCTTGTTTATAGTATTAATTTAACTATAAAGAACTAGCCAAGCAAAGCTAATCAATCAAGCCTTTGATTGCATTTAAAGTAACAGAGTAAAAATAAAAATTATTTTCAGCAACAGGTATTATCAATAAATATTATGACCTATTATATTACTGCCATTAGAATATATAAATGAGGCCAGGGAGCTGGCTCAGTGGAATCAACACTTCCCTGGCAAGGGTAAGGGCCTGAGTTCAATCCCTGGTTCTCCCAATAAAAAGAAAAAAAAGAATATACAAATGAACAATGTAGAAGAAATGATTCTCATATTCTTGCTTCTGGCAGTTTTCACTAAAAATACATGTATTTAAAGCTTCATTCACTTTTTACATTAAAAATATAAAAAGTTTTGCTTGTTTGTATCTAAATCCCTCTCTCTTATCCCTATGGCAGACAGAAACATTTTAACCCTAGATCAGTCTGTAATGTATGTTAAATAACTTTATTAAAAAGTAAAATATTTTATATTTTATGCTACAATGTTTAGTATTAAGTTCATTGAAAAGGTTCACTATTCATCCTTTATAGCTAAGAAAATACTTATTGGGTTGCCCAAATTTTTAGAATTCATGTCTCTCTCTCTCTCTTTTTTTTTTTTTTTCAGAACCGGGGATTGAACTCAGGCCCTTGAGCTTGCCAGGGAAGCACTTATTCCACTGAGTCATCTCCCCAGCCAAGAATTCATGTCTCAATGCATTGCTGAAAACCCATTATCAAGAGAAGTGACAGATAGTGAGGACCTGGAATTGCATCTGTCTGCCAGCTCAGACCCAAGTTTCACCTCATCACAGCAGCTCTGAGCCAGGTATGCGGAACTGAGTGACAGTGGTAACTTGGGAGGGAAACTTGTACAAAGATATGAAGATGCTCTCTGCTAGAGTGTAAGTCTCTGGGGGACAACGAGAGTAAAATGATTAACTGAACAGCTACTAGTACAACAGAAATATACAAAGATCTATTACTGTAGTGACCTACTACTACACTGACCATAGTTCACTGTCATTATTTTTATACATCCTCATTCCCTACCACCTACTCCTTACAAGCTCACATCCTACTCAACTCTATCATCTGGCATCCAGAAAACTGAGATGTAACCAATAGTTTTTAATGACTTGCTATACTAGACAGTAAGAGCAACCACAGTACTATTTAATAAATACAGTATATGTTATTAAGTACATATATTCAAGTATGGATATATATTTCACTTAGTTTTTGCATTATAATTAGTTGATACCACAACTACTACTGGAACTTTTACTATCTTGCTGGCATTTAAAATATGTTTCCATTTTATTATAATAAAAGAATATGTTTATAGTCCTGTCAGTGATTTAATTATTATCAAGACAACATTCCTTGCTTTGGAAAGGAATAGGAAACTACCTGGTACAGTTAGCTGCCTTGCCCTGAGCACAGAACTTAGAGTCAGTTCAAATTTTTAACATCAAAGAAAAGAATGTCAAGTACGTTAAGGCTGAAGCAAATTTTATGAAACTTAACTCACTGTCATTTACTTTCTGGGATGTGAGTGTTTATTACATGGCCCATAACTAAAACTGACAAATTAATAATCCTTCCACTTCACAGTTTTCATTAATTAAGATATGTACATTTCTAGCATCCACACTTTTACCAATGCAAGTAAGTAAAAGCATTCATCAGTAATGTCTTTCCTACATTTGTTCATTCAAATTTTAGTTAGCTTCTACTATGTGATTTATCTAGGAAAAAATCCTTTTATCTCACGCTTGGTATCTGACTATTAGTAAGCATCCTGAATTCATATCCAAAGTTTCTTCTCAAATTTCTTATAGTAGTATTTTCAATAAGGTAAAGAACTGCCAAGTATTACCAGGAAAATATTAAATTAATGTAGAGAAGGAATGAAATCAATTTTCGCCCAGTGTAAGGCCTAGAACTCCATGTTTACCAAGACTATGTTCACTAAGGCCTGTTGGTGATGCTCATATGTATTTACCTGCACACCTGCCTAACCTCAATTTCCAAATATTAAGCCTTCTGAGAAATAGTCTTCATCTACGAAGCATTTTAGAGTTATAGAAACTACTCATCACATAACTTGGGAAAAAGTCTTGGGAATACTAGGAGGTATACGGGATTCAGCAGCGGTCCCTTGGGGGAGACTGGAAAATATATAAAAATGTTAGCAATGGTCATCTCAGTAACGTAACAGAGATTTGTTTTTTTCTCTTACCAGTCAACAAACAAGTTTAACCTTTGGAGCCCTGCTGAGCGCTAGCAGCTGCACTAGCTACTAGACCTAGGGTGATGAACCAGAGAGATAAACTCTACCCTTACTTTATTACTGGAGGAGAAGACATATAATAAGTAAATTAATAAATGAGCCAAATAATTTCACCAAGTGCTACTTTCAAATAGAGAACTAAAATAAGGTACTATGAAAAAAAAATCTCAGTAATTAGGGTGGTAGAGAAATGGGACTAATTTTGAATGGCATCATTCAGGAGACAACTTTTAAGCTAACATGACAAGGTTGAGTCCAGGTTGAGCGAGAATGCAGCTCATGTGGCTGGGATGAAGTGATGGGCAAAAGTTGAAATCAGAGAGGGCAACACAGATCAGATCATGTAGAATCTCACAGACCATGGTCAACAGATTGGAAATGCAGTGTGAGGACATTAGAATTCTAAACAGGAGTAATGTAATACAACACAATGATTTTGTGTTGTATTAAAAACACAGCTCTGTATAACCTTTGCCTGTGTTTTAGT
This sequence comes from Ctenomys sociabilis, assembly GCA_004027165.1. NCBI lineage: Eukaryota > Metazoa > Chordata > Mammalia > Rodentia > Ctenomyidae > Ctenomys > Ctenomys sociabilis. The sequence goes on from PVKA01003223.1 coordinate 62,488, forward strand.
GCATTTATCAATTTACTTACATATTTTTATTTTGCTATGGTACTGGGAACTGGAACTCAGGATCTCCACACTGAATTACATTCCAACTGATTTCTGTACCCTCTATTTTGAGAGAGGATATAAGTTGCCGAGACTGGGTTCAAACTTGGATGCTTCCACCTCAGAGGCACCACAGTGAACTACTCGAAATAGGTAAGGCTCAGATCTCTTAGACTATCACCACATCTGGCAACTTCATTTTAGACAACATCTGCTATAATAAAAGCAGTGGTCATCCTTCAGTGCTACAGCTGAAAGGATACTGCATAAGTTATTTTTCTGTGAGCATGCAAGAATCTAAAACACACTCACAGAACTTCAAAATTAGAAAAGCCTCCCAACAAAGTTTAATGCTAACTTTAGGCACAAATTCACCAGCAGGTATTCATTATTCGACACTGTGATCTTGTATTAGTTGACTCACCGATTTTGATAATTCGCTCAATTGCCAGTTTGGCTGGCAGATACATCAAATTCAAACTTACTAAACTTTTTAAAATATAGGTATTTCTCAAGTCTCTAATTTTTCAGGAAAATGAAAAAGGTAACTTTAATCTTTTTAAAACTATGAATCAGTATTTGTGGATTCAAACTTCTTTCACTTATGCAAAAATATTTACTAAATATTTACTCTATATTGATGTTAGTAAGGAACAATACAATACCACATTCTTGCTATTGACAAATGCATGTCCTGCTGATCTTTAACTAAACTCCTTACTTTAGTTTACTGCTCTTTACGTACTACTATTTGATGTAGCTATGAAATGAGTAGAAAAACAAACAACAGAAACAGTACTTAAATGCTTGAAGCCAGTCTAAATACTTTCATTTACTTCAATGAGAAGATTTGTACTAATATTAGACAAAATATCATGTCTACATCTTGTCTTTTGAAAAATTACTATGAAAACAATATGCAATGTATTAATTATTGTAACTGTCCTACTAATCTGTTTTGAAAGTTTCACTATTTTCTTTTTTCTCTTTAAAATGAATAAAAGATAAAAAAATAATTCAAAAACTGATTTATATTTACAATAATTATATATAATTAGATAAATGGCACTCTTTGCTGTGAAAAAAATCGAGAATGATATAACTGATAAGTACATGCTATATGATTTCCCCCGTCTTTTGAAGAGACTGCAAAAGATTGTAAAGTCAGTAGATGAAACTTGAGTGCAAAGAAATACTGCCCTAACAGGCAGTGAGTAGGGTCTGATACAGTTTTGCCTGTCATGGAAATACCTACTATGAAGAGATATTTGGTATATAATAGTTATTTCTTAATTATAGCAAACTATGTAAGAATGATGACTGTTTAACATTTTGCTGTTTTAAAAAATGTTTCTAAAGGAATTGTTTTTATTCTATTAAAATTTTATTTTGATATTTTAGCATATAATGTAAGAATTAGTACAGGAACCTCCAAATGTCTATAAATTAACTCAACATTTCTCATATTTCATACATTACACCAAAAGTTCTTTATGTAGAATAGCTATCACAAGTTTCCCACCAGTTATGTGAGGGCATCATATGTAATGACAAAATAATAGCTACTAAGTGAACGCAGAATTATCCAGGATCTCAAACAAGTTTGTTAGACCTGCGATATTGTAATTTGAGAACACTTTTAAACATTAATACTTTTGAAATTTAAGTTTGATTCAATGTATGTCCAGAATTCTGTAATAGCAAAAAAAAAAAAAAATATGAGGAAATTAAAATCTACCCACAAATATAAATTCAAACAAGCAAAATGATATCAAACTTTATAGTCTTGAACTCATAGTACTGGATTGTTAGCCCTCGAGATGAACACACATACATATGCACCCTCTCTCTTCTTCACTTCAAAGCATTCTTTTTCTTTTTTCAAGACAAATGCTTATTAAGAAAAGACAGAATATATTTCAAGAAAGGATAAAGATATGCTAGTCATCAAACCAAATATGAACAGCAAAAATTAAAAGTAAATGGTATTTCTAAGATGTTTCTACTAATCTACTTTTCGTTAAACAATTGCAATAAACAGATTCAGTAGGATCAAGATGTGATTTATCCCCAGCAATACATTTATTTCAAAGACTTTTAATTTTGTGGAATTTACTATGTTTATCTATAAACAGGTATCACAAGAACAAGTAATTACTCTGAACAATTTATAGTAAGCCTCTAACCTCAAGTGCCATTACAATGTCAATCTAATACAAATGAATCCTCTGGGTTAAATATTGGCTCTATTTACACTCTAAACAATGAAGCAACATGTAGAGGAGGGGAGTAAGCAGTAATTCAAATGTTATTCTGAGGGGATCCAGATATACTATGTTTAAGAACTATTTAGCCAGAATAACTGAAAACCATGCACTAAAGAACAAGGAGGCAAAACTGAGCATGATGAGGTAATCTCTATCCTAGAATAACTCCCCATTCAGAGTAAAAATGAGAAGTTATTAAATAACTGGTACTAATAAATGAAATTACATGATTTATATGACAATAAACAAAACTAAAAGAGGAAACAACTATTTTCAGAAAATGCACATGGTAATATTTTAAACCCAAAGAATGGAAAGAAAACAAACATTAGATTTTAAACTGACTTCTTTAGTACCTCCATCAAAATGCAATAAATTTTATTCAAGTTTGAATAAGCAACTTATTCTTATAAAAGATGGTCCCATAAGAAATCATATAGGTCAGAGAACTTGCCAGGCACTCTTCTAAGTTTGTTTTAACATTAATTTTCTGAAGCTGCACAGCAACCTTATGAAAGTGGTACTCCTATTATCTCTATTTCATAGATAAGACGCACGGAGTTGAAGTAACTTCTCCAGATCGTTCTAAGATAATTAAGTAAAGTAGCTGAATATAAGGCAGATCTTGGTCTCTGGTTTATGCACAATGAAACATGGTTTTGTCATTTTTAGCCAAGAAATACTGTCAGTTTAAAAATTCTACAAGGTTTACTGAACCACTTTATTTTATATATGTGTGGTGTGTGCATGAAACCTGTATTAGAGCTCTATACACAGAGAACAACAAATGGCCACCTAAATATCTACCAATACGTTTCATTTCTGAGAACCCACCAAGAGAAGAGTCTATATACTATTGCCAATGCCTCTTTTGTAAGAACTGCTTAGAAAGGAAGAAAGTGCTCACAATATATGGATTTTGCTTTCTTTTTTGTAACTTCTCTAAGAATCTTTATATGTCCTACTCTTCCATGGCCCGCCCTGTGCTTGATTTCTCTCAAACACGAAACAATGAAAGTTGAGAACAGAATATACCAAAGGACTTTCATTGAAATAACTTTTCAAAGAAGTTACAGAATTCTTTATCATTACCAAAAATGACCTAAACCCTACAGAAAACTGACAAAAATTGTACATCACAGTACCTGAAGAAGTTGCTTTAAAATACTCTTTGTTGATTACTCCACATAAATACACCTAAAAAGAACTACTATAACTTCTACTTGATTTTTTTTAGTTCAGCACACACATAGCTTGTATCAGCACAGACAGAACATTATGTATGTACAGAGTACACAGTGAAGTTATCACTTAGCTCAGGTTCTTAATTTTACCAAAATCTTTTTTAGGAGCCAGCGCATCTTTACTAAATGGCAATCCGATCCATGTGTGGTTATCTTTCCCTAACAGTAAAACATCAGTGTTCAACATATACATATATTTTTTATTCTGTTCCATACTTTATTGTCTATATCTTTAACTTATATAGGAAGCCTAATTACAACAAATGTATGTTTATGTCACTATTTCAGTCTCCTATGGACATCTCATTTGTTCAATGTAATATTTATTTGGGTGCCTATTAGATAATAGCTAAAATAAGTATGGTCTCATTTTTATGGGTGGAGTTTATCATTTAGGAGAGAAGAATGAAAATGAAACAAAACAAAACTAAACTAAATGAAAAGCTACAGAATGTTAAACCAGATACAACATTAATGTTATGACCTAGCCCACAGGTTCAGAACAGGAACTGAGCTGGTTCACGGATGGGGAATGGTGCCACGCACTTCAAGGGGCAAAGAATAAAGGCACTGCACTATGGTGGGTATAAGATAAGGCTAGAGAAGAAAAGCAGACATTGACTGTAAGATCTCATAGAGCAATTTTCTCTTTATAAAAACAAATGCTGAGTGTTAGTCAAAGAAAGGACAATCAGTACATTTCTTGAAAGTACATGGATCTTGGAACATCTCTGAAATATTTCCGGGTGAAAGGTGATCACATTTCAAGTGCTCTGGAGCTCAGAAAGAAGGTCTGGGTTGGAGATGGAAATACCTAATTTGTCTGTATAAGGGCACCTCTAATTTGCTGATAACTCTTCCCCATTCTAAAGCTGTTAATCACAGTGTCTGAAGCCATAACTGGTACAATGGTAGCACATTGGCTAGGTTCTACTTCAGATTCCAAATTCTATGAGTGCAATTACCACTTCTTTTATTCCTGTTGTTCCACATGGCCCTGCACACAGTAAAATGTCCCTAAATATATATGAGGTTATGACAAAATAAGATATACTCCATTCAACAAGGACAGACCTACAGAAATAATTTTAACATGTCAATATTTACCATAATTTGAAAAATATTCAGAATAAAAAGGCAATACAGGTGTACAATAGTTTATCATTTTAATATATTATTCTATACTTATAACATTTTATATATTTACATTTCCCCTTATGGAAAAGTATTCCTAGGTAAATCAGAAGGAAACGTGGGTTGATGGGCAATGAGAGTACAATTGTATGGTTTGGCACTTCCAACTCCTTTATAAAAAACAAAAAAAAATAAAAACATAGACTATTAAAAACAATATACAGGGGCCAAGGAGATAGCTCAGTAGAATATGCTTGCCTGGCAAGCACAAGGGCCTGAGTTCAATCCCCAGTTCAGGAACACACACACACACACACACACACACACACACACACACACACACACACACACACACACACACACACACACACACAGATTCCTAGCAATGCTTAACATTTGCTTAGGTACATCATTTCCCAACGATTTCATTAAATTATTTATCCATGAGTACTAACAGACAGCATTTTGTTCCTCAACAATCTGAAGCACGAGAGTTTCTGAGAATTACCAGAAGTACTGCAATTAATAAGAAATACCTATCTGTATTATTTATATAATATATTCATACATTTCAATCTCTAAGAAGAGTAAGAATTCTTTTCACGTTAAATTGAATGCATACATTTTACATATATTGCCTAGTCTTTTTTTTTTTTCTTCCTTGTTTAACTGTTTTATATCACTTTTTCTGAGACAGGATATATCAAGAAATACTATAATGAAGACTGGGGAGATAGCTTAAGTGCCTGCCTGGTAAGCATAAGGTCGGAGTTTGATCCTCGGTACTAAAAAACAAAAAAGCACTATAGTTAATTTTTTAAAAGGTCAAAAGAATTAAGATCCCACCAAAATACTGACAGTTATTGCTATTGTAACTCATTCACTTTGGTTTAGTGAGCAAGGAATACTTTGAAGACTAGATACATTTCTGGGACACATTTTACTCACTTGTAATTTTGCAGAAGGAACACACTTCGACAGTATTTCAACTTAATCTTCAGTGTGGTCAACAATGTACATATACATCTCCAAATGTTCTTTGATTTTCATCTTCTAGATAATAGTCATACATACATACACACATATACATATGAATGTTATTATACTTTCCTCAAAGTACTTATGCTTGTGAAGTTACTACACTTTTCTCAAAGTACCTATGCTTAAAAATATAAACATGGTGTGGTAATTTTAAGTAAATATACTTAGAACAGGTAAAATTGATGAGCGATACTAGCCAACTAGTAGTACTTTTTAAATTATATCAAAGATATACTAAATAAAGAAAAAACTTAGTAGGTGCATCTAGGAGACTGTAGCTTGCTCTTTATTTTTTTCTTGTATTGGAGTTACTTAATATTCTCAATAGGTCTACAAAAAGCTAAACAACCTCTCCAGCTCTAAATTCATGGCACTGACCTTAGACTTGCTCAGAATGATTTTTAATGCACTCTGTTATTAGTAAAACCTGTTCAAACACATGCCCCATCTGCCAGCACCCCATCTGCAGAGAGCTGCTCATTCTTGTAGCCAGTACAACTCCTGCCTGCTTCCTTCTCCTCTCTACATACCAGCTGTATGGTAATGAGTATGAGCAGCTGAAAAATACTGCATGATAACAAAGCTAATATGAAACAGCAGAATAGCACTTCCCCTCAAGGAAGCAACTGCAGCATGAACATGGCTGATAAGCTACTGAACAGAGTGGGGCTTTACATTTTATTTGTGTGTATTTGTGCAAGGCATCCGTGGTGGTGGTGGGCGTGGGGGGTGCTCATATATGGCAGCATGTTAAACATGCGGTCTACATCACTAAAAATTAAAGAAAAGTGAGAGAGCACAGGAAACCAAAAAGAGCTCTAAATTTCTTAAGTATTTTAGTTAAAATATGTGAATCAGTTCCTTAAAGGTTTTAAGTCTCAAACCTTATGTAGTAATTAGTACCATTTTTACAAGACAGTTTTCAAAGAGGTTGAACAAGTATGTTCCATTTCTTAATTACCCAATTTTGCAATTTTTAGAGAGCAAAAAAATCAGAACTTAAAATCATAATGGAAACTAACAGACATTTTAGCTGATAACATGAATTTATGAAATCTGAATCTTTCTTATATAGCACTTTCAAAAATTCTAATTTAATGGCACATATTTATTCTAAATATTTGAGATTTTTCAAATAAAATACAAAGATATCATGTATCACTTTCTTCATTTAGGTAGACATAATGGGGGGGTTAATGTTTTACATACATGATAGTCACACTGAATGAATCTACATAATGTAACTAGAAATAATTCACATTTCATGTTCAGTATCTTTCCATTTAGAGACTAACAGTCACTCAGGAAAACTATTTAAGAAAGCTGACTATTCAAAACTGTTATTTATTTCCTTTCACAATTTGAAGAAAGTAGATGAAGAAAGATGATTTCAAAAATATTATACCTAATGAAAAAAGCAATAGCACTATATCAAAAGAATTAAATTTTACCAACTTATCTAAAGAAGTCTTACATAGTCTTCATGATAGTGTGTTCTTATCACATAACCATATTTCCCCTAAGTTATTTCACTTTGCTTTTACAACAATCCTATGTAGTAAATACTACTATTATCTCCATTGTACAGAAGAGGCTTCATAAGTGGTAGAATCAAAACACTAGACCCAGTTCTAGTAGGTTTTGTCATACAGGTTCTGGAGCAAGCTACAGTTCTGATATGCACTTCACAGAGACCAGAACTAGGGTATGCTTGGTTCACTGTTCCATTCTGCCTCAAGCAATCTTGGGTCATAGGAATTATTGAGTAGAACAAATACATGAAGAGATAATTGCCCAATTATTTTGTTGTAGGTATAAATCATGAAAAAGTTGCTAAATTTTATAGTACAGATTCTAAAAACCTTAACTATTCTGACATTTTAAAAATATTATTAAAGAACCCTAAAATAAGACAGCTTAACAAATTTTGTTCACTAATGTTGAAAAATTAGCATGTAAACATTCTGAAAGGTTGGTTATAGAACAAAGCAAAATGGCACTGTTCTTAGTATTTTGAATAATTTTTGAATTCATTTATTCTTGTTTAGTGTCTGACTATAAACATGTATCTCCTTTTCTTTTTGTATTTTAGGGAAGGATCTACAGGGTGTTCAGGGTCTTGCTAATAGATTGGATTCATAGTGACCTACCTGTTTACAGCCTCCCAAAAGCTGGGATTACAAGCATGTGCCACTATGCCCAGTCTCAATTGCTTTTATAGCTCACCCTGGGGGTGGGGCCGGCACGGCACATATTTTCATTTAATTAGCTTAACATATTCCTTGACCTCAAATATAAGTCAAAGCTATGGCTTTAAAAATACAACAGCTTTTGCTTAATATACATAATGACCTGAAACTGAACTTAATAAAGTACCATCAACTATCCTTTAAGAAGATAGTTGTACTTTCTTAGAGAACAGCAAACTTTAGCAGTAATGTTTAGATTTTTAAAAACCTACAAATTTAGGCATGACTTACAAAAACAGTGCTATACTGCCCCTACATGTTCACACTAGTAGTAACAATGACATTTTAAACTCTTAAGTGAGAATGCAGAGATTTCTGTGGATTACCAAAAAACTATTTAAGCTTGAACTGTTGCCAAGTGAACTGGTTTGAGTAACCTACACATAAAAATACAATTAAATATAGAAATAACTGACAAATTTTAATCTTCATGTTCCAGACTAGAAAAGGAGAAAAAAAATTCAAGACAAAAGAATTTCACTTAACATTAATCATACATTTTTCTCTCTCAAAATAGATTTCTCCATCATTCCAGGATGATATCATAAAATAACCAAAATCAAATAACCATCTGATCATTTAACCTTGCCTGCCTGGGTTCTTTATGTCTACATTTATTTCAGCACGGAGGTTCAACATAAAAGTGTAAATTCAGTCCTAAGTAATTTCTAAAAAATGTATGCATTGAAACCACTATAAAATCATGCATCAAGTTAACTATTTATAACAAAATTATTGTATCATTTATATCTAACATGCTTTAGGCTTTAACTAGACCTTGAGCTGCTACTACCAAATGGGTACTGTGCTGGGCCACCCAAATAGCTCAGCAGACTAAAGTACCTGCTTAGGCAGGCACAGGAGCCAGGGTTTGATCCCACGCGGGCTGTGCTGGCCCTACCCCCGGGACACACTGAGAGGGTGAACGAGCCTGGGCATGGTGGCATGCACCTGTAATCCCAGCACTGGGGAGGCTGAAAACTGAAGGATCTCTACGAGTCTGATCCGTGTACTGAGAATCTTTACACCTGTACTAAATTTTTAAAAATTTTTAAAATGGTGACTGTGAAGTGTTCTACCCCTCAAAGAAAAACAAATACAGTATCAAATAATGCTAAATGTAATAGGGAGTATATGCTTCAGAAATGATGGCTCTCTCAAGAAAAGTCTGCAATTTGGATAAAAGAGTAGAATGAAAAGAGCCTACAATTTTACGGTTTAACAGCTCTAAATGATACTCAGTACAGGGAAATGAAATTACAAAAACAGTAATAACATTTGAGAAATATTGCTGAATAATGTTCTCCCTCTATACCTTAAATGATATATACATAAGTACTCATACACACAGATACTACCGAAATTAGAAAACTTTATTAAGCTAATACAAATTTTACACTTTAACAACCCATAGATTATTTTTACTTTTCACAGTTTAGGAATAAACACTGAATATGCAAATAAAGAGATGTGCTATATCAACAGGTACTTGCTAAAGGAACATAATTGTAATGTCTGAACATTTAGTATACCAAGTGGCAAAGCTTCTTGTTTATATCACAATTTTAAAATTCTTAGATTATATCTACCATTATTTAATTGGATTATATGTGAAGCTTAATTTATTCGTCTTTCTACACTGAGTCAGAAAGAAGCTCAAGAGCTCTAATTCTGATCCAGAAATAATTCTGAAAGAAATCACTAAATGTGCTTGATAAGATACTAAAGATTCTCAAAGAAAATTCTCTTACAAAAACAAAATGGAATATGAAAGCATATACATTCTCTCAGAATGCATAGTTTTATAAAATAAAATATCCAATACCAGATAATATCTAGAATTATTTGAAAACCAGCAATTATACCTGTCACTATGGTTACAACATAACCTATCAAATAAGTAAAGTGTGTCTATATATGTATAAGTACATGCATATAGTTATCTGTATATACAGAAAGCATTGCCAACAGATGCCGATATAAAAGTGTACAGTTTTAAAAAGTAGTCTCATGACTGATCAAAATCACAACACAGTGCCTCAGGCCTAGGCACATTGTTCAGGGTTACTAAAATGTTAAGTTTCAAAAAGGGTACACTTTTTGTTTTTGTTTTGTCCACTAATATATCCTAAGTACCTAGAACTGTGCCTCACTATGGAATGAATGAACGAATGAATGAACGCATCTACATTCCTCTGATTTAGATGTGTGACCATGATGGAGAAGAGACTAGTCTCCCACAGAAAGGCATCAACAGCTTCCATAGGGGCAGGGGGTCTGCCTAGTCATATCTATAACATGAGCAATAAACACTGAGAGTGGGGATGACATGTATTAGCAGATAAAATTAACTTAATGGTATTTGTGCTTTATGGAAATACTGAGAGAAATTTTAAATGTGGCTGAGATTTTCTTCCCCCATTTAAAGTATAAATTCACTGCATCTTAATCACTAAAAAAAAAAATAGTAACAAAATTCCAGACTATTATTCTATGGAGCTGCCTATAACTATGTTAAAAAAAAAAAAAAAACTTAGACAACTCATTATGTACCATGTATTTTTACAGAGTTCAAATACACATGAACACAAAGACTTAAGGTAAAGCTTAGACTGCTCTGATATTTAACAGTATCCCAGTTTTTTCTATATAAGGGACACAGAGAGTTAACTGGGTGCCTGTAGTCAAAATTGTTTGGATTTTAAAAAGAGAATACTGTACATATACTGTATATTACAGAACACTCCCAATAAGTTACACATTAATATTTACAGCAGTACATCTGAGAATGTAGATAAATAAAAACCATGATTGCCTTACATTAAGTTAAGGTTTGCTATCTTTATTTAAACTTTTTAGCTTTCAGAAGTTAGATTTCTGGTCTGTGGACAAGGGACTGTGGTTTTATTTCATAGCTGTTTACTTTGCCAAGAGCGTGGTTCCAAGTTTATTTTTAGTATATTTTTCATCTGCCTTCCATACTACATGCAATCTTAGTATGCAGTTGGTTTCTATAAAACATAAGCTATAAATTTAGGCAGGCTTGCCCTGTATGATATTGAAATCTATAAACTATTTGTATATATTTTTCCTATTAGCAAAAGAAATAATAAGTTATGGAAATTGTTTCCAAAATGTGGTTGAAGTTTATAGGCCATATGTAATATATGTTTCCTCTTCATATTTGACAGCCACAATCCATGAAACATCATCAGATAACCAGAAAAAAAAAAATTCTGGAAATCAATGTTATCAGTATTAGATACTGACATGAACATAAATTGTTGGAGAAAGTGAAAATTACATATTTAAATCCCAAGATTAGACAGCAAAGGCTAACTCCAAGACACGTCAGTACATCCTCATTCCAGATGAGAGAAACACAGTGGCAGTGGCTGTGGACCTTGATGGCTGGGTTAGAACTCTGCTGTACCACTTCCTAGCTGGATAGAAAGGTATTAAACCTTCCTATGACTCATAAAACAACCTACTTTACAAAACTACTGTAAGGATTAATAAATTTTATGAGAAAAGTGTACTTAAGAGTAGTGTTTTCCCTATATACCATGTTAGACTTTATTCTAGTACTCTAATCAAAACATTAACGAAAGTGTTTTCTGTCTCCTCAAAGTAGAATCTGAGCTCCATGAAGACATAGCCTTTGTCTGTCTGGCACTTTTATAGTGACAGGTGTTAGAAAAATACTCAACTATGTTTCAAGTGTTCAATACTTCTTGGCTGATATTAACATAGTACTAATAAATCAATGGTAAGATACAAACGAATAATTTGCAGTAATATAATTAATGTGAAAAAGCAATATATGAGCCCAACCAAGGAAACATATTCTCTCATCAGCTGTGTGGCAAACACCTTCATGTGTACATCAAAGCTACTGCAAAGCCTGTCTATAACCATAAGTCCACTTATGCAATTATGTCTTTGTACTAAAATGATTTTGTATCTTTCCACTAGATGCTTAAAGACTATAAATCCTGAAAGGACTGTTTTGTTTTTGTTTTCATTTTCATTTGCATTCAGTCATGAGCACAGGTGATAATCAGTTTTTTTATTTATAGCTAATACAGAAAAATAAGCTCTCAAGAAAACTATTACTTGTATTCTGTTTACTCGTGTTTCCATATGATACACAATGCATAGAACATCAGAAAAAAGACTGATAAGTTTTAAAGTAGAATGGCCTGCAATCTGGTATCAATGATTAAGTCTTTTATTGATACAATACGTAATGATCATATAGGACAAATGATGATCTAAAACATATGTATCTTCCAAATTCCAGGGACACATATATATACAAAGGAGAAGTTTAGGAAGAAACAGTTTCATTTCCTCACTTAAAAAACAGGCAAAGAAATAAAACCCAGAAACCTATTGAAACGAGCCTTCCAATTTTCTCAGACTATCAATCTATTCTTTCTCGTTTTCAAAGCAACACAATACATTCTTTATTTATTTTCAAGCACTGTTCTATAAAAGTACCTCCTAAATGACTATACTGTATGTTTGTTTCTCCTTCAGCTTCAAAATCAGTAAGTACTAATTACTTTTAAAATTAAGTGTCAAATGGTGTCTGAGTTTAGTTAAATTTAGAAAATGAAATATTTAAAATCACAGCTGCAGTCATTTAAAAAAATTTAGTAAACAAAAACATGCCACATGCTTATAGTATAAAAACTCCTTCAAGAATTTTCAAGTTTAACGAATACTTTAATGAACCAGTCTTACAAATATTTATACCATCATTCTCCTGCCTATCACAGAAAGCATGAAAGATATTAAAGATCACTTTTGCATTGTAAGAATTTATAATCAGAGCAGATAAAATATCTCTACCACTACTGAGGTGTCCAAATGTGCTTCTAAGAGTCAAAGGTAATGGCAGTAAGTATAGAATGCTTCTCTACAACAGAAAACAACACTAGCTAAAGTCAGTGCCAGGAAAGGTTTTGCCCATGAGGTGAGCTGGATTGTGAAGTCATGGAAGGACTTGGGAGAGGTAAGCACTCACCAATTGGTGGATACCAGACTGGGGTGGGTGGGAGAGCATGATGTCGGCTTTCAAAACACCTTACCTTTTTGTTCTGTTAAGGAAATATACATGTATTTGTATTTCACTGAGCATTCCCTGAAACAGATACTGATTCAAGCAATTCCCTTAAGACATCAAACCATTTCAGAAGAGCAGACTACAATTATTTTTAAATGAAAATCAATTGTGGCTACACTAGAATTCAGGGTAGAGGAAAGGTAAACCTGGAACAGAGCTAATTGGCAAAGCTATGACAGAAATGGCGCTATAAGAAATAGGCAAGCATTTCTGGCAGCTGCTCCTGATAGCACGAGAAGTACTCTTGTAATACAGATTATTAATAGCACTGTACTTTGGGAAAGGCTGTCATTTAAACTGTAAAACTATCTCACTAAAATTCAAAACTATGAAAGTATACTGTGATTAAATAATCTAGAAATCTCTAAGACTAAGCAATAAAAATAGTATTCCATATAAATAATAATCATAAACCCAAATACGGGCCATCTACTTAAACTAAAAACACAGATCACAGTTTTAAGACCACAGAACGGATGCAATATAGTTCAGTTACAAATGATTTGCCCAGCATGCAGGAAGCCCTGAGTTCAATCTCCAGCACCAGAAAAATAAACCATGAAAGGAGCAGAAGAAAATTACTCTTAAAAATGATATAGGTGACAAATGTATGACAAATATTATTCCCCCCCAAAAAATAAAGAACATAATTTTTATCTATAATATTTGGTCTCATATTTCTACATTTTTCATGATGTCTTATAGATTAGCATTATTATTTTCTCAAAACGAAGTGAAATTCATATGGTGAGAAATCTGTAACATACAGAAAGTACACAGATACAATATTAACTAAAGTCCACAAAATATTGCAATAGTGGGAATAATTTTGCTTAAAATATTAGTCTTTAGTAACAGTAGAAGGCCCTCATGTTGTTTCTTAATTGGTATAATTTTTTTGGAGAAGAATTATACAGTAATTATCAGGGATCTAACAGTCACACCACTTCATTGAGTAATTCTATTTTTCGAAATCTGTGTATAATAGCATGTTTAAAGATTTATGTATAACAATGGTCAAGGCAGGTCACAGTACCCAAAAAATCAACAGTAGTAGAAAAAATAATTTACATTCATATGTTAGAATATACACCATAGGTGGTATGTAAGATTTTGAACACTTAAGAATCATGGGTAAACAGCAGCAATACACTAAAGATGGATGAAAATGACAATTTTGTTGAAAAACAACTGAATGCTCAAAAACTACCACTGAGGTTTATTTATGAACAGTGCAACTATTAATAATTTTGGAAATTGTGAAGGAAAATATTTTTTGGTTTTGTATTTTGAGCATGTCCTACTTTTATAAAGACAAGATTATACATATACTGAGAAAAAAGCTCACTGTCTAGCAACATAACTCAGAATTTAGGGGATATTAAATTACTAAATTTGGGAGGGTAATGACTCCTGAATTTGCTTTGCCAACAGTTTTCAATGGCTTATATTTTGGGTACATACAAAATCTCCATACAAATGAAAATTTTACTGTAAATTAAATAATTAAAGGAATTTCTTTCTGAAATTAAAACAATATAATTGACAACTCTGGCAGACCTTGAAACATTCTATTAACACATTGGATAGTAACCTAAAAGAGTGTTATTAAAATTATATGCAGTTTGTATTAATTGAAAACTACATACACAGAAACAACAAATAATATTTGATATAAGCTTGTTTGTTATCAATAACTCAACAATGAAGAAAAGCCTTAAACCCAACAAGCAATGCTGAGAGAGGTGTTATGCTGTTTCATTGCTCTTATTAAATGATAATGGCACTGCTCTACATTTTGAAGACAAAAACTGTCAGGCATCCTGTTCTTGACTGCTTTCTGCAAAAGACAAAAACTGAAGTATCATCCCTCAGCTTACAAAAAGACAAAGAAAAAGCAGGAGTATGAATACTTTCACTTTTTTTATTAATATCATTATATACTATGTGGGATGACTTTTCAAATGAAAACTCTTGAAAAGATTATGCAAAAAATTCTAAACTTATAAATACATTATACACAAAAAATATTTGTAGATCAGCTGTTTGAAACTTTGACATATTTCCTCATACAAATAATGAATGTATTTCCTCATACTGCCTGCCAACAGTGATAGGCTCCTCCTTTCAAAATAATATTCCACAACATTAGTGAGTTATTCAAAGAAGTTGTCAACCATAGCCATTTACAGCTCAGCTTAATATTATGGCCCCGCAATGTATACTTCATTGTGTTGTCGAGTTCAGCACCTAAGTTAGTTGAATGTCAATAGAGTGCCCACTTTTGACAGGTGTAGACAAAGGAAGGGTTGTAGAAAGAAAAAATCATGATGTGTGTGTATAGACAGTACAGTTGGGATAGATAACGCTGTGCTTCTACATAATTCTATGAGAGGCAAGATCAGCACTAATGGTGGTTGGACAGGATATTATGTTGGCTTCTAGTACTACGGTCATCCACTAGGTAAATAATTATTGAATTTTTGATATAATTCAGGTATAAAAAAATAAGATAAGTAAGCAGCTACACTCTTAATTTACTGATAAGAGATATCTGCTAAAATAGTATCTGTAAATATAATATTATGTATGCACCTCGTACAATACCAAAACATTATGAAAACAGTTTGCAATGTATTAATTCATCGAATCTGTATGGTTAATATGTCTTGAAACTGTCTGACTGACATTTGTATTTCAATAAAATAAAAATAAATAAAAATAAATATAAATAAATATAAATAAATAAATAAATATACTATTAAAAAAGCAGCATGTCAAAATTACAGTGATTAGAAACAAAATTCTTCACGACTACTAAAAAATTTGAGAAAAGTATGATTGTTCAAAGGAATAAATGGCTTAAAAGCTTCAGTAATTCTGAAATTTATATATAAGCAAATAGCTACATTTAATACAAGATTTATCTAGTATTATTATAGTAGTAAATATCTATTTTCATAGACTTTTTTATAAATAAATTTTACTAAAACACAGACATGCTTGTTCATTTAAGTAGTCTATGGCTGTTTCTGCTTTGTGATTTTAACAGAACTCACATGGTCTAGAGCCTAAAAACTTACTAGCCCTTTGTGCAAAAGATTTGTGGGGCCTCTGATTCCAAGCTATCCTCAAATTATGACAATATATCTTAATGAAAATAATTTTAAATGTGGCATTTGGTCAAAAACTTGATATAGAATATAACCATTACAAAACTATTTTCAACTAGAAATCCAAGTTATATATTTCACTAGTGCCTCATCTCCTGGGTTTCAGATACACAAATCCTAGAACTACAACCACACCTTGTCCTTCCCATCAAAATTCTTCCCTGTTCTCAGTCTTGGGATTGCTAATGTCAGTGCTATCCACCCAAGAATATTCAGTATTCTAAAGTAGTTATTTGTTGATAAATTTGCTCAGTCAGCCAGATATAGTAAAAAGTCCTAAATAAACCAACAACCAGATGCTATTTGGAGGTTTCTACCAATGCAGCATCTTTACAGGAATATTCTAAAAGTTGGGCCTGGTGGTAATGGCCTATAATCCCAGCGCTCTGGAAGCTGTAGGCAGGAATATTACAAGTCTGAGCCTCATCTCAAAGTAAGACTCAGTGTCAAAATAAAAGATTAAAAATGGCTGGGAATACAGCTCTGTGCGAAGCCCCAGGGTTCAAATCCCAATGGGGTGGGGGAAAGGAATGAATAAAAATCCTAAGTGCTTAAAAAAATGTTCTAGACTAAAACCAAATGAGTGAAGAAGGGCTGTTTAAGCAATAAAAGTGATTATTCTATCAATATACTATTACCAATTACAATATGCATTATCCTCTCCTTTACTACTAAAAAGAAAATATGCTGCAGAAAGTCTGATGTTCAGGCAACATGTGTTCTTATTTCAGCTAGGGTTAAAATATAGAAAAATAAATCACCTTATGATTTAAGCAAGTGTTAATTAGAGATACTCAATTTCTAAGGAAAAATATAACTTCTCAATCATAGATATAGGTTAAATAAATCCTACAAAATTTCCTGTAAAATCAAGGGTTTTTCTCCTTTTCAGCTGCGTTACATTCCCAAATGTACAGTCCCAGCATTAATAATTACCTGTAGAACTTCCTTTTAACAAGGATTTCAACTGGTAACAGGGAAGACAAAAATAAAATGTGTGGATCTCAACACAAACAACATTTTCATTTAAAGGTAACTAATTAATAGCTGGATTTCCATGTATCTACTGTTGTTACATTCAATCCAAAGTTTACATATGTCAGATGAGATCCTAAAAAAATTATACAATAATAAATTGGTACTACCAGTAGTAATATACTTAGCATTAAGGTAAACAATTTTTCTAAAATTTTGAAGAGATTAGCTATAACTATTAACAATTTTCAGTTTATTTGCAGATTGTCCAAGAAACACGAACGCATTCTGTTTTTAAATTCTAAGAACTTGTTTTCTAGTATGAGTTTCCTTTTCACGTTTAATTCTTTGCTGTTATTACAGCAGACTTACAAGGCTTCAATTCAACATAACACAGTAACCTAGAAAAGTCAAACTGAATAGTGAACCCTACAAAGCCCACAGGAAAACATCTGAATTTCTCTATTAATTTTTCTTAAATAATCATCTTCCATGTCTTTTACATTTAGTGTGCATGTTAGGAGGCAGAGTTAGAAAATATGCACTGTGACATAATGCAGTAATCGCCCACGTACTGAAGTTTACTGGAAATATTCAACAAGAGTACAAAATTAATTTTGTTTGTATCATAAAAGATTTCATATTTACTTTTAACAATTTTTAAGTTTATTTGCACTTACATTTTCTTCTATTGCTGTATTAAAATAATGAATTAGGTTATTGATTTTAGAGGCATACGTGTAAAATGCTTAAATCAGAGTAATCACTTCATTCAGCAGAAGCAGAAACTGACAGGTGAAAAGACCACAAAATAAAGAAACACTTTCTTGAAGACACAGTAAAGAAGAAACAAATAAAAGCAGCACAGTATTTGCCCTCCAGGCTCAATGCTTAAACCATATTACATTGTAACTACATTCAAATACTTTCCAACATGGCTGCCATTTGCTTGGCATAGTAGAAACAACTTGAAACGAACTAATTAAAAATCTATTTTTACAAAGCTGTGTAAGCTCCACTACAAAGAAGAATCTCTTTATAAGAAGGAAAAAATATTTTTACATGGTTAGGAGTTATTCTACTTGTTCACCAAAATGTTTCTCTTTTAGTTAAAAAATGAAAAATATTAACAGCATGGACTACACACTAAAATTCAAAACTACAGGGTGTATACTTGTGTGTCTGTGTGTTGGCTTCATGTGTTCATGCCATGAACATATTTCAGATCTAAAAATATATCACTCTAATAAATAATCAAAAATGGCAACCAAGTAGCTCACAAAGTACAATCAACTGCTAATACTAACAGCTTCAAAACTTGATGGAAGAGAAAAAATAATGCCAACCTGAGAAACCTCCAATAGACCACAACTTAATAATATATGAGCACAAGTGCTACAAAATGCTTCTGCAGGACAGTCTATATATAACTCTATAATAACTGCCACACAATTGTTAATATGCTATTTTTGCTTTATATAACAGCAAAAAATTATGTCTCTTTTTAGGTTTCATTTTAAGAAAGAGTTATTTGAAAATAATCCACTTTAAAGGGCTAAATAAGCCTACAGAGCCAGCATGTTCTTTAAGTGAGCTAAATGCTGTATTTTCCATGTTTAAGCAGAGTACCACCAGCTTTTTGCTTTTCATTAAAAAAAAAAAAAAAAAATCACAGCTACAAATTCAGGGCTTGAATACTGTTAGTATTATTTTAAAATATTTCTTTCACATTTTCCAATTTTAAATACATTTGTAGGATTCTAATCTCATGAAAAAAGGAGATTAAAAGGTAGTCTGCATAAGTAATCCTACCCTCTAGGCTCCTTGTCATATTGTAAAGCTACCATTTATTTAAGTTTTCACTGGCTACACAATACATTATTTGTCTTAGTTATAAAGGCAAAAATATGTCATTTAAATAAACATTCATATTTTTCAAATGTGTAAGACTTACCCGTCTTCGACAAAAGGGGAGGCCTTGGGCAATGATGCTAATGCTAAATATCTTCATTACAGTTTGATGTGGCAGAGGCTCTTTTGTACTTTTAAGATCAACAGGAACCAAGCCATGGTTTAATGTAGCTTTTCCTGGTTTTGACATTTTAAAACTCCTCTTGGTTGATGGATACTGTCTACATGTAATATAGGCACATTACTGAAAACTTTATCCACGAAATTAAATATATATATACATTTTAAAAGGCTGAAAACCCAAGGCCTGCTGCTTTAGGCTGAAAACCCAAGGCCTGCTGCTTTTGTCTTTCAACCTTCTCCTACCAAATGTCCTGACCTGTCTGAGGCTTGGTGAAGTGCAAACTATCCTAGAATAGCCAGGAATTATAAACTACTGAAGTGAAAGCTCCTGCCGCTGCCAGTCAAACAGCTGGTGAACCTCCCTTACAGTCACTAAAGCAAATATGACCAGAGCAAGCTGTGCTGTCCAGTCCTCTTCCTGTTTCTCTTTACATAAAACAAAGCAAAACAAAAAACAAAACAAACACTTAACACTGTATCACCTCTTGGATATCTTAAGTCAACATCAAGACTTTAGGAATTCTTTGAATTCTACTTCAGATTTAAGGAGTATTTATACATACTGAAAAATAAATACATGTTTATTCTACCTTAACTATATTAAAGTGAGCATTATTTTCAAGTGTTGTTCTTGATGGTGTTCTTACACACTATTCTCTATCTCACATTCATTAAAACAGTAAACTTACTCAAGCTCTATTAATAACATATTAATCTAACTAAAAATTCCATTTATTTCAGTTAAATCAGTAATTTTGAAAATCTCATAGATTCTGCTTGAAAATATTAAGTCACATTATTGATTAAAGATATACACAAAAAGCTGCTTATAAAGTTGCCTATGATGGCAAGCAATCAAATCCTGTGTCATTTAATGACAGGGACATGTTCTGAACAATGCCCCATTAGAAGGATCACAGAATGTACTTACCAAACTAAGGTTATGTCACAAAACAAGCTCTTATGCTACCACCTTTATATAAATGCATTTTATCCCTGAAATATCATACAGTATATTACTACAGTAAAATGGGTAATAACTAACCAGTCCACTGCAAATCCCTAATGCCTAATTTGTGCAACACAACATAAATTGCCCTAAAACATAGAAAAGGAATCTGGTGTTTAATTGACTACTACAAAGACTTCCAATCCCTCCCCAATACCTACAACAAAATTTGGAGGTAAAGGCTCTCTTCAAAGTGGCCCCAACAATTTTTTCCCACATCATCTCACATACTTCCCTGACATAACCACTTACACAAGTGTTGTTTTATATTACCTTCTGTATTCAAACCCACGAGTCAGACTGTTAAAGATAAGAAAGCTTGATGTGAAAATTAAGTCCCAATAGATGGTAGAAAATAAACTGGACTATCGTTTCACAATGTTTAATTACCTAGTTTGTCCTACCCTTTTGTTCTTTCCAATACCTAACTTCTTCCAACAGCTTTGTTTTAATACCCCCCTTTTTTAAAACTTTGGAGCAATCTACCTTACGAAAATATAAAGTGAGCTACAGAGAAGACAACTTACATATAAGAAATATTCTCAGCCTTACACTGATGCCCTACCCTTTAAGAGTAAACCTTTTTTACAGGCTATAATTTAACAAAAAGCATATACAGAAGTAGTATTTTTAATGACACAAAAAATTTTCCAAAGAAGACATATATATGGTCAATAAGCACAGGGTAAGATGTCCACTGTCAGTAAATATTAGGGAAATACAAATCAAAACCACTTCATATTCATTAGTTTTTTTTTGTTTTTTTTTTACTTTATATTCATTAGGATAGCTTTTTTCTTTTTTTCTTTTTGAAAAGAGCCCCCATAAAATAAGAACAAGTGCCAAAAAAGACACGGGAAATTGGAAGCCTTGTGTTTCTGGTGTGAATGTAAAATGAATACAGTTGTTAGAGAAAAAATATGAAAAAAATTCTGGGGACATAAATGAGGCTACTAGGAACCTGTAGACAGGAAGAAAATGAGGCTGACAGTAAAATGACCATGTCTCTACCCTAAGTGGCCCACTACCACTCATCAGAATAAATGTCCCCAGCCTCACGCTAGTCTCAGAATTTCCTCTGACGTTCACTTTACTGCCCAACATAAAACAAGTATTTTCATTTTTTAACATAACCTTCTGTTGTATCAGCTCTCTCAATTAAGAACTCCTTTCCTCATTACTATCACTCTCTACTTCATTGGTATTACAATACAATTTTATATACACTGAGATTCTTTACACTCAAAAAGATGCTTCCCCTTTCTCCTCCCTCCCTCCTTCTCCCTTTTATAGGGAGTTTGATCTCAGGGCTTCATACATGCTTGGAAAAATACCTTAGCACTGAGCTAGCCTTCAGTACTAACTTTTTAAATCAAATAGTTACTTCCTTCCAAACTCCTCTTTGAACCATAAAGAAGACATAATTTAAATTATACTTTATGGTCATATGTACTTACATGCAGATATTTTAAAGATAGGGCAGATCCCTAATCTGCCTTGAGATCTTTAGAGATCTGTTCTAAGGAAGAAGAGAGATTTGAATTGAAAAGAACTTGAAAAATTGAAACTAGCATCAATAGTTTTCATCCCTCTTTTTATTGTATGAAACAAAATAAAACTTTCTGATTTCAGTTTTACAAGTATAAGAGAATGCAGGAGTGAAAATGAAGGTCGTGTTTCCTATGGGACACAAACTGATGACATTCTTATTCAACTTCTTTTAAAATTGGTAAATAGCTGCCCTCAACTGGACAGTACAGGGCATTACAACTCCAGTAAAAATGCTAAGGGAAGTATTATCTGTTACAATGCATTTTTATGAAAAAGACAATTTTTGTGATTGTGCAAAGTGAGTTCTAACTTTGATATGGATGTACTACAAATTTCATCTTTTTTGGAGGACTCAAGAAACAGTACTTCTAAAGCTATATTTCCAAATAGTATGGAAAGGTAGGAAATACCAAAGCTTCCAATACAGAAAACTAGTCACTGAGGGAAATTTGACAAGGTATACAAGAACTCCAACTGTTAATACTAAAAATGGAAGTCTTGAAATTTCAATCTACTTTTAAAATAGTTTCAAAAACATATGCTTAATTATAACCTCTATTACCAATCTCTTCCTAGCTCCCAAACTGACTCTTAAAAACAGATAGTCTTAGACCAGCCAGATAGCTCAGCAGACTAAAGCACCTGTTTAGGCAGAGCACAGCAGCCTGGGTTCAATCCCCTGCTTGCTGTGCTGGCCCCACCCCCCAGGGTCTGCTGAAATAGCAACTGAGACTGGGTATGGCACATGCCTGTAACCGCAGCACTCAGGAGACTGAAAACAGAAGAATCAATACAAATCCAATCTACATAGTGAGACCCTGTAGGCCCTGTCCTAAATACATTAAAGAAAAAGCTCTTACTAAGATGATTCCAGTAGCACCAAATGAGAACAGTATGGCAGGTGGAACATGCACCCTGAAGTCACAACTGCCTTAGATAACCTGGCTCTCCCCAGTGCGACCTTGACCCCCACAAGCTTCTGTCCCAACTGTGCAGTGCCCATCCCATAGGACTTGGCACACAGGACGCTGCTACCCCCACTGCTCTTCATTTGATACCACTCAACTGTCATTATCATTACTACTGACACTATTAGGATTTTAAAAAATGCGCTACAGTTTTATACATTACATTTCTATTTCTAAAATCACTAGAGAGGGCCAGCCAAATAGCTCAGTGCATTAAAGTGCCCGCAAGCAGCGGCAGGGGTCAAGGGTTCAATTCCCGGGCCTGCCATGCCAGTCCTGCCTCCAGGACACACTGAGACACTGCAGTTGAGAATGGGCATGGTGGCATGTGCCTGTAATCCCAGCTCTTGGTAGGTGTAAACAGGCAGGTGTAAACTACGAGTCTGATCTAGTAGTGAGACCCTGAACACCCTGTAGACCCTTCCCTAAAATACAAATAAAATAAAACAAAACAAAACAAAATAAAATCACTAGGAATTCTAAGATTCACATGCAATAATTTTGGAGTTTATTTTAAAACACAGTATCTACATATTACAAAAAGATTTTCATTAATTCTATCAAAACTTTCACCTAAAAAGAAGCTATATCTCAGCTGTGATATCTTTACACTGTAAGATTCCAATTCTTAAGTATCACCCAGGAAGAGTATTATACCAAAGAACCTGTGTTACATAGAAGGTCAATATAGAAGATCATTTATTCTGCATGGTTATCACTTTCTGATTCTCATTCATCTGAAAGTTTGCATTGGCAAAAACTATTACAACTATTACATGTAACAAAACATCACCAATATGGCATTTGGATTATAGATCAAGAACTCCAGTTCTCATGCAACAACAAAAAAACAATTACAACAATTATTTTGTTTCCTTCTTCAATATCATACAAAAGGAATGAGTTTAACTGCTACTGACAGAAGGGCATAGCCTAAGAACTGCACCAAGATTTTCCATAAACTACAGTATTCCTTAATCAGCCAGCTAACACTTAAAACAATCTGGAAGATAAGAGATTTTGTTTGGAGACAATTCTCACTGAGTTGTCCAAGCCAGCCATGGATTTGTATGTACAATCTTCCTATTTCAGCCTTCCAAAGTAGTGGGATTGTAGGACCACACCCACTCTAAAATCAATTTGATGCCATGAGCTTTCAGAGTCACACCTGAAAACTTTTGATCCAGAGCCTATTAACATATACTATTTAAATTCAATTATGTTCATTGGTTTTGTGGCTTTAAGCAACATGTGAATTGTAAAAAAAGATAGATCCTAAAAATTATAACAGTACTAGGGTATAGTCAAAATTGAAATTAATATCATTTTCATACAGATCACAAGATTATCAAGGATTTTCATCAATTACTCAGAGAGACAAAGTAGGGAACATTATCTTCTGTGCTGAGACAACTTTTGGTCTGCCATGGACCTTAGACATCAGTGTTAAAGTATGCCCCTTGGAGGCAAGTCATGTGCCAAAACAGAGCAAATGAAATGAATGGGAAAGCAATGAGAGAGAGAGAGAGAGAGAGAGAGAGAGAGAGAGAGAGAGAGAGAGAGAAATTACATTCTCTCAGTATATGAACTGTTAGGCTTATACTTAGTGAAAACTGTAAAAGAAAACCAACAATGTATCATTACTTCAAGTGTAAAAAGCAAACATAATTTGATTTAGCATGAAAGAAAAATTTATGTGGTATACATTTAAAATTTTCAGTATTCATAAAAGTATAAGACAAATGAACCAGAATGTTTGATAGAAATTAAAGATCATTTAAAATGATTCCTTAGAAGTTCTAAAATATACTTACATGCTTAGAGTACTCTTTAAAATGATAATTTCAAATTACAATATTATTGGGAAATTGTGAGATCATTTAATAGTTCACAATATATTATTGTATTTGCTTGCTAATTTTCTTTATGTGGGCACCAAGGTTACTAAAGAAACATTAGTTTTGGTTTGACACAGCACATACAATATATACATATACATATATAAATTTATAATATATAAATTAAAAATAGAAAATTGTATTTGGATTTTGACAAAGTAAAAGCACTGCACATATGTATGTGCATACAGGTAAATATAGCACTGCCAAAATAAAAATGCTAGAATACATTAAGTATTTTAACTACTTTGAGTTACATAATCAAGATTTTGCTAGACATTAAGGCTGTCTCAGATTCTTCCAGAAATTTCCATTGATTTGTAAATAATTGGTTAAAAATAAGTTATATTTAAAAAATACAAAAAAAAAAAAAAACTGAAACAAGTCCTAAGTAATCACTTCATTCATTCATTCATTCATTCATTCATTCATTTAACTTATAATGTATTTAGTACAGGGTCTCACTACACAGATCAGACTTACAGGGATCCTTCTATTTTTCAGTCTCCCAAGTGCTGGGGTTATAGGCACACACCACCACATCCAGTCTCATTCACTAGTTCAGTGTGCCCCGGGGGCAGGGGCAGCACAGCAGGCTGGGGGTTGAACCCAGTCCTCAACAGCTGCCTACGCAGGTACTTTAATCCACTGAGCTATCTGGGCAGCCCTAATAATCACTTTAAAAATGCAGAACTAATCCACAGTACACCAGAACTTGTAAAGATTCTACAAAATATATAACAACAACAACAAAAAAAAAACTTAACCACTTATTAATTTATTTTCTTTGACTAAACTGTTGACACAACCAACTTTCCACCCAACTGCTTGGAGTTGGTGTCTTAATAAACTCATTGGTGGAGGAAGAATACTGGGTGAAGTTTAAAATTTTATTTCCACCCCACCACTATCCAGCAGGCATCTCAGACTGGAGGTTTCTATTAGAAGCAGGCTGGGTCCTGCGAAGGAGTGGCTGAGGCTTGAGACCGTATTAAAGGTGCTGGGGAGGCACACAGCAGGAACATGCATGCAGTCTGGGTTCAGTCCCTGCATCAAGAGGAAATACTCAAAAGCAAAGCACCAGAGACCATATTAGTGCTTTAGCAGTACCAGGTTTAAGTATGGCCTTCCTGGAATATGCTAGCTTGACACTGGCATACACATCCCACTATGACAACACAGTTGTAGTGAAGTTACCATTTTTCAAAATCTAAATAAAACTCACTGCTTCAATGTCATTATGCATAACTTCTAAAACTAGGCATTTATATATGTGTTGAAGAAATGTATGTATGTTGTATAAGAAAATATTTTATTGGGAAAGTTACAAGCATAATGACTTTTTTAAGCCTGATGAAAAGATGAAAGTCAAGAAAAACATCCTCAGTGGTTTTCTGATTTCATATTATACTACAATAATCTGTATATTTTTGTTTTACTGTCCTACCTGAGTGGTCTAAACAGTGATATACAAAACACATTTGCTTTTTTTAAATAAGGCTTGGATTTTAATTCTATATTTGTGTCTCTAACATCATTAGTTAACTTTTAAGATGATACTCTTCCTCATTTTTTCATTAGATATTTCAAAAATATTTGAGTACATTAAATTCTGCAAAAGTATTTCAGAAATGTCTAGTATGAAGTCCTCAATGAGTATAACATAATTTACCTCATGATTCAACTGAACTCGTATGTCGGTGGGGTGTTGTCCCAGCTGTTAAACAGGCCTTGTACAGCTGCTCACCAAGAATTTAGCTGATGATTATTATAGTTACACCTTTAAGTCAACTACGACAAAAATGACATAGATATTACAGGTATTTCAGTCATGTAAAAACTTCAAGTGATGATGGAGTGCTCTAAAGTTACTTAATTTTCCACAATTTTGAAAACAAAATTCATTTAAGTTTAAGAAACACAAAAACTTCTTACAGTTTTTAAGGGTTTTTATATTACTTTTATGAACAACTTTATATTTGAAATAAATTGAATATTACTTATCAATCTTTTATTTCTTCTGTACAAATTCCAAAGACTGTTACATGCCAGGAAGTTGTGAGTGACATGACATTAATGACCTTGAGAGTTAACAACAAACAACACGGATGGTTTTGATACATGGCTTTTAAAGCCCAATTAAGGCATAATACAAGAAGCTCACCAATCTGATACATTATAAGGGTTTCTCCTACGAAAAATAATAGCAAGCTAAATTTATAGAAGTTTACACTATCTGTCAAAACCAGGACAATTTTAAAAAGTAATATAGTAAAGAGGGAAAAAATAACTGTAGAACACTACTATGCTCTGAAGCACTTATAAATAAAAACCCATTTGTTTTTTAATGTATTTGGTTGTTACTGCAAAGACTGCAAGGACTCACTATGCAGCTTGGACTCCTGGTGATGCTCCTGCTTTTAGCCTCCCCAACACTGAGATTACAGGCATGCGCCACTACACCCAGACTCTGGCTGGCTCAGCCCGCCCTGGGGGCAGGGCTGGCATGGCATGTGGTACCAGGGATCAAACCTCGATCCCTGAGCTTGCCTAAGCAAGCACTTTAGTCTGCTGAGTTATCTCACCAGCCCCAAAAGTCAATTGTTTTGAGCAAGACAACTCAACACATAATTTTCACTTATATGCTATGAAAGCATGTGTAGTTTACTGCCATTGAAAGTACTTCAGCAAAGAATTGAAATATAGGATTACTTGTTCTAAATAAGGAAAATAAGAATAGAATGATGCTATAAAAATATGTAAGTCTCTTTCCTAGATGTGCCGATGATTAATATCATTGGTCTCAAAATTATATATTCAACAAAGCATTCTCATAAACATAATATCTGGCTCAAGTCTAAAATGTTGTTCTTTCCAATTAGTAAAACATTAAATGGCTATCAAGAATGATTAAAAACAAACAACACTCAATCCCTTTAATTCTTGAGTATCCCTGAAATATCTTGGGATAGAAAGAGGAAGAGGTCTAGAGATGCTGTCCACAAGACTCTGAAGAGATAAACAGAAAGTAAAAAGAAAGATTTGCAGTGACAGAAACTAGAAAATATATACTTTATTCGAGTTTGAGACAATAATGAGGGGATAATGTAGTTAGCATTCCCAGTAGTGCTTTGTTTACTTCACTTGTCATAAAAAGATTGTGAAGTCTCATTATCCTATTCTTTTTTTTTCTTTAGTTTTAATTTTATGTATTTGGTACAGGGTCTTGCTGCACAGCCAAGACTCATAGTGATCCTCTTGTTTCAGCCTCCCCAACACTGAGATTACAGGCATGCACCACCATGCCTGGTTTCGGGGCTGGCTTGACACACTTGAGGTTCAAGGGCCTACAGGGCATGTGGTACCAGGGATCAAATCCAGGTCCTTGCACTTGCCAGGGAGGCACTCAGACCACCAAGCTGTCTCCCAGCCCTACTGTATTCTTTATAGAGAAAAGGTTTAATTTTTTTTTCCCCAAAGAAATACAGCTGCCAGACAACAGTTGATTGGAAATATTTATTGTACTCTAGAGAATGCTAAATCCTAACCTAATTATAAGTAATTTACATTACTTCCTAGCTGTTTGAAGAGTCACTTATTTCTGTTTCAGATGCATAAACCTTGCCAGATAACTTAGTTCTAGGTAACTGAAGAGTACTACAGGACACATTTATATATTTTATGTATGTAAGATCTCTTTTAACATGACCTGGGTTTTTATGAAGACCTCATGCAAGGGAGTAGTGTATTAAAAGCAAAGATATTAAAAGATCTTATAGTAAACTGTGCTCTCAAAACCAGCCCAATGTCTCCTATCTTGCATGTTATTCCTGCAATGTGACTGAAATTTTTTCTCACTTTGAAATAGAGACCATGTCCTCCTCTTGGGAATCTGGGCAGACTTTTCTGGCTATTTCAAACTAGAGAAGAAAAAAAGAGACTGAGTTTCTACCCTGCTTGCTGAAACATGCTCATGGTATCCTGATGTGCTGTTTCAATCTGACTGCTCTAAGGTCAGTAGTCCAAGCAGTTCAAATTAGCCCAGGTAAAAGACACAGATGGAGAAGTCTGACACTATAGGAAAAGAAAACAAGACTTCTGTTTTCCTAGATTAGTGATGGCAAACCTGTGCTACATGTGCTTCAGGCAGATACTGGTTACCACTGAAAAGTAAAAAGTCCAGCATCACTGCCCTAGCTAGACCCCTGCTCTTTCACCTACTGCTACAATTTGCAGCCCCATCTTATTAGCACTGCCAAGGCGAGAGCAGTTCTCATATTCAGAATATCATTTTAATTTGTTACAAACCATGAAACTATTAGGTGCTTTGCCAATAGCAACAGGTAACTGAAACAGCTCATAAACCACAAACATCAAGATTGCTGGTCTGTGTACTACAAAAGTCATCTGTGCTAATTTCAAACTAAACAAGCACGGAAAAAACAAAAGCCATCCAAAATGGAAGAGGGCGTGACTATTTTGAGGGTGATAAAACTTTTGGTGGTAATTTCCTACCTTGCTACTTGTATAATAAAACTCAAAAGGAACAAAGTTGAAAACTTTGGCTTGAATTTATATCCAACAAGTTGGACATGAAACGAAGGAAAAAAAAAAAAATCAACCCACTTTTAAATTCCTTACAATCATGTTTTTTTTTTTCTTTGTTGCACAAAAACTTAAATGAGCAAGCAGATAAAATGAAGGAAAAGGAAAAAAAAAACAGATCAGGCTTAAGACCTGAAAAGCCCATTCAAAGGGAGCAATTGGAGCTGGGGCTTTAGCTCAGTGGTGTAAGTGCCTGCCTGGCAAACACAAGGTCCAGAGTTCAATCCCCAGTATTGCCAAAAAGAAAAGGAGCAATAGATTTTGTCATTTACGTACATGGGTCCAGTAAAGGCTGGCATTTTTTTCTGAAGACAGGAGAGAGAGAGAGAGAGAGAGAGAGAGAGAGAGAGAGAGAGAGAGAGAGAGAGAGAGAGAAAGGAAATATTGTCATATATGAACCTTCTAGATTTTTAAATGTTAACAAATTTAAATGAGTTTTAGAAAACATTAGATGAGTACTGGTCATGGTGGTACACACCTGTAATTCCAGCACTCGGGAGGCTGTGGCAGGAGGACTGCTGCAAGTTCCAGGCCAGCCTGGGCTACAAAGTGAATTTAAGGCTAGCCTAAACTGCACAGCAAAACCATGTCTCAAAAAGAAAAAAAAAAAAAAAAAAAAGATGAGCTAACAGTTTACAATCTCTGTTCTGTTACCTCTAGAGTAAAGAAACAGAAAAGTGAAAGATGACTGACAACTAACAAGTAGAGTATATTAACCCTTCTTAAATTTGCCATCACCTGTGCTATACCAGGTTAATAAAATAAGAAGAAGAAATAAACCCCACAGCTAAAATTAATTACAGAAGATAAACACTACAGACGTACCTCAGTGTATTTACATTTCTCACTCATTAAACCCTAATAAGAGAAGAAAGGCTCATATTAATAATGTTTAGACAAGATATCATGTCTGCATCTTGTCCTCAGAATAACCACTACAAAGAAAACAATATGCAGTGTATTAATTATTGTAACTATTCTATTAACCTATTTTGAAACTGTTTCAGTGTTATTTTCTCATTAAACTGAATAAAAAATTTAAAAAAATAAACCCTAAGAAGCATGGCATCATCATTCTGAAACATTAAATTCACAATGTGGGCACACACAGCCAACACCCACAACATGCAAGAATGCTTGTGCTCCACAGTGCATCAGCGCCTTCCTCACACTGCAGCCCTCCTCTGCCCTGGACATTCACACAGACTGAAATATTACAATAACCTTATGAAATACAACAGCTAGCACTTCTTAAGGACTTACTATCTGGGGCTGGCAAGATAGCTCAGCGGTCTAAAGCGCCTCTTAGGGACCATGGTTCGAGCCCCAGCACCACATGCCATGCCAGCCCCTCCTCCCAGGGCGGGCTGAGCTGACACCCCCCCCCCTCCCAGCAAGAAAAGAATCCGTGATGTGTAGCAAGACACTGTAATAAATAAATGAATTTAAAAAAAAAAAAAAGGACTGACTATCTGCCAGTTACTAACCTGAGTACCTTGTATATATTATCCCATTGAAACTTCTTAGGAACACCATGTGTAGACACTACTCCCATCCTTAAGTTAACACTAGACATGCTAAAAATCTGCACAAAGGCCACAAAGTGATAGAAAATGCTGTATTCTGCCTTCTGACTGCACTCTAATGGCCACTCCGTGAGCATTAATGCATTTGTTACAGACAGGGTACTGAGCATGTGATCTTGAATTACTTAGTATTAGGAAAGAAGTGCAGTGTTGGTGTTGCTGGGCTGCTCCTGGGAGGTGGGTTCTGGCCACAAGGGAGTCACCATGGGCATGAATCAGAAGGACAGCGCTTTCTTTCCCCTCCAGTGAGTACTTTGTAGACTGCCCTGAGGTGCACAGCGTCTCCCTGCAACCAGCCGACTGAGGACTGAAATGTGAGCAGAAGTAAACCTCACCTCTTTTGTGCTGTGCTTGTCTGGCACAGGTCCCAATTATGGGAAAGCAATTAAGATGTTCTACTCATCACAACTCATTCTTTCTCTCTTCTCATGGCCTTTATCTCACAGTGTATGCCAGCATTTTCCAGGTGCTGATTTTTATGTATATCTTATCATTTTTATTATATGTGTTCTCCTACATACACAGCACAACAAATTCCTTGGGGAAGTTGGGATACACATTCCCTTAAAATTAGATAGACTCACTTGGCAGCTTAACATCTAAAACCAGTAAGTCAAATTCATAAGAAAAACTGACCCTACCTCATGGCTTGGTATCTACTGTGCTACAATCTCCTCTAGGTGTAAATGGTGTTTCCCTTGAGCTCATCATAGTAATGTTCTTTCAGAAAAAGGAGTATAAATAGCTAATGAGAAATGCCCTACCTCTCCTCACAACATAATACATAAAATTATTTATAAAACATAAAATTAGGAATAAGAATTACAATGTCCAGCACAATATATCTAAGAAAGAAACAAAATTTTAATCAGGGTTCCACTTCTGAATTTTCTCGCAAGAAGTCACCAAAGTAGCAATGCATTCGATCCCTGGCTTGCTATGCCAGCCCCACCCCTGGGGCACACTGAGATGGCAAATGAGACTGGACATGGAGGCGTACACCTGTAACCCAAGCACTTGAGAGGCTGAAAACAGGAGGATCACTACGAGTCTGATCTGTACAGTGAGACCTTGTAGGCCCTGTACTAAATACACTAAAAAAAATTTTTAAAAATAATACTGGTACATAGGTCAAATGAACCACTGTCAGTTTTGTAGGGTCTGCACAAAGTTGTGTATTTTTTGTTTGTTTGTTTTGACTTAACACTTAAGATCTTTCAAGGAAGGCAAAGTTATACACAAAGCTTTAAGGACCTCAACTGTCTTATTGATTGTTCATGACTCTCTTCATACATTCACACTACCTATTTAAGGCTCTTATGTTATATAGAATTTCTGAGAGAAAACGTAAGTAACTGAGGAAGACTGAACTGTTTAGATATTCTTTACTTTAGGATGAGGGTGTGCTTAAGCCCCATAAAATTATTTTCCATGTTACCAGAGAATCTGGACAAGAAACCTAGACCCTCTGAATATAGATCATTCTTTGCACAAATATGCAATACAGGAGCCTGGAGCAACTAACAGTGGGAAGTCTTTCATGACTTAAAAACAGATCCTTGAAAAAATTTCAAAAGGCACAGATACATTCCCAAAGCACAGTAAGTTTGCACACATGTACATATCCCAAGATCCATTTTATCACCACCTTTTGTTAATAAACAGCAAAATACAAATGTTCCAGCTACTTACTAAAAAAAGCAAAATCAAAAACAAAAAAAAAAGTATTTCACATTATGTTCGTGACTATGCCAAATATTTATGCCAGTATTGAGCAAGAAACAAAGAACTAGGACACAAAATACAAGAGAGACAAACACATACTAAATATTTTATATACACAGAAAGCAGCTCTATGGGTAGCAATAAGGTATGATATGGCCCTCTAGTGTTCAATGTAGATATGAAAATTTAAGTAATTAAATCCTTCTGTGATACTTCATTATAAAAAATACTTCCTCTAATTTACTAGTATGCTAAATATATCAATAGACAATTGGACAAAAACCTAAATCACTAGTACCTTTGAGCTCTGTCAGTTGGTTGTAGGAAGCACAATAAATATCCAAAGGAAGACCAAACTATTTTGGGTGGGAAGGGTAGTGAGCCATCAGGCAACACAGCCAAGTTCTAACTCGTGTGCTGAGGACAAAAGGATAATTTCCATATCGAAGTGCCTTGAATACCAAAGTCCACCAGATTCAAAGCAGTTGAGTAATCAAGGTATGACTGTATTTTATTTTTTTAAAGGTTTCACACTGTTGTGGTATCTTTTGAATTACTATCCACATTTAGAGTATGCAGTAAAAAAGCAAATTCTGAAATGCTTTGAAGTATTTTCCCTTAAAAAAATCCTAATACTAAATGAAAGAAAATAGCATTTCTTAAGAATAAAACGGTGATAAATGAAAGGCAAGATTCAAAGAAGAAACAATGGAATGTTATATTTATAAATAAAATGGATCTTAAAAATATTTAAATATATGTAAATTCTCTACTCATATTTCTTCTTTGTATTCTGCTATTGTAATTCATCCAACTTGCTTTTTCCTCTATCATATTAATTCATAGATAAGACACTAATTATACCAACCAAAAAGATTAAACATATAAAAGTGCATCCTGCAGAAGACAAGTCAAGGACAGGGCTGAGATTTTAGGACAAGAGTCAAGTGAAAGACCTTTCAGCAGAAAAAAATTTCATTAACAGGAATCAGAAATAAGACTGTAGTCGCTGGTGATTTTAAAATTAATTAAAGTCAGCAAAACATTAATTTTAAAATAGATTTAAATTTGTTATAGGTGTGTGTGTGTGTGTGTGTGTATGTGTGTGTGTGCGCGTGCGTGCGTGTGTGTGTTGTAGGGAAAGGGGACTGATGTATAAGAAAGATATAAATTCATCATCAGCTTTGTCATTCACTTGCTGTACTATTGCAATTTCCAGTTTAAAACCTTAGGAACATCAGGAGAACGTAGTAAAGATCTTCCATTGTTCAGAAGATAGCTCTGCTGTTAAACAACACATGACTGGATAATGAAGGCAAACTGCAGGCAGCCTCTATAATATCCTATGAACACAGAGCTAATCCAGGTACAGAACTTTGCTCACAAGATTTGAAATGAATCTTAAAAAGATGGAAATAATACAGAAGCTAAACAGTGAAGAAGACTTGGAAAAAGCTTAAATGAAGGCATCAAGAAAGCATAAACACTCAGTAAGGTCAAACCAACAAAATTTTCTTGAGGTAGAAGGTAAGGTAGAAACAAGCAAAGGAATATAAGGAACACATGAAGGTTTTTTAAATTTTGTACATGTTTATATATGTCTTAAATTTTAAAAGAATAAAAGGCAAAAACAGATTCTCAACACACTAAGAACAGAGGGGCACTTCCTCGACATGATAAAGACTATAAAAATATCTACAGTTAAATCATGAGTTTCTGAGAAACTTGAAGCTGTTTCATTAAAGTCAGGAAAAAGGCCAAGACAGACTTTCCACTCTTTTTCAACATCGTGCAAGAAGTCATAACTAATGCAGTACCTCAAGTAATGGAAGAAATGATACCTAAGCAGGTTAAAAAGAGGAAATAATACTATCTTTGTTCAAATATGACATAATCCTCTATGTAGAAAGCACAGTCAAAAACTCCTGAATAATTACACAAAATTCTAAGATACAATGTTAATATACAAAATTGAATCAATTTCCTATATAACAGAAATGAACAAGTAGAATGTGAAATGAGAAATGCAATGCCACGTACAGTAATACCACCAGAAAGGAAATATTTCTACTTAAGTATGAGAAAACATATATAAGTTCTATGTGAGGAAAATGACAAAGCTCTGATAGAAAGACATCAAAGAACCAAGTAAATATGCATTCCATGTTCTTATACAAAAAGAACAAGAATAAGATTCCTAATAACAATATTTGCAATATGTTAGTTCTTCCCAACTTGGTCCACGGGCACAACATAATCCCAATCAAAATCCCAGAAGTTATTTTATAAATGCTAGGAAGTTGTTTCTAAAGTTCACATGGAAAGGCAAAAGACCTAGGTTAGTCAATACAATAATGAAAGAGAAGGAAGAAGTTCAAAGACTGACACTATGCAACTCTTTATGACTTACTATTAAAACTACAATAACTCAATCAATAAGATGGCATTAAGAAAAAATACACAAAGGGATCACAATCAAGAACATAAAAGAGACCAGGATAAATATAGTGAACTGTATTTACAAAGGAACAAAAAGTCAACACAATAGAGAAAAGACACATTTTCCATACGACTGTGCTGTAGCAACTGGACATCCATCACCACCAACTGCCCACTTCATGAAAGGAGTAAAATGAACAGGACAGGACAGGCCAGGACAGGACAGGACAGAACAGGACAGGGGAGGGAAAAAAAATGAATCTAAGAATCTAGATACAGAATTTATATCCTGTACAAAAATTAACTAAAATCTAAACACAAACTCTAAATGAGAAAAGAAAATAAAACTATTCCTAAAACCAAGT
>PVKA01003223.1:98020-112979 GCA_004027165.1 Ctenomys sociabilis
GGAAGGAAGGAAGGAAGGAAGGAAGGAAGGAAGGAAGGAAGGAAGGAAGGAAGGAAGGAAGTCTAGAATACAACATAGGCAAAACTGACATGACCTTGGGTATCATGTTGCAACTTTAAATGAAGCACCAAAAATGCCTCCATGAAAGAAACAACTGATGAGCTAGATTTCATTACAAACAAAAATATGTGGCTTTGGAAAGACGTTATCAATAAAATAAAACCATTAGCTACAACTGTGAGAAAATATTTGTAAAGGACATACCTGGTATTAAAAACTCATCCAAAATATATAAAGAATTTGTAAGTAAGAAAACAACAAACCTGATTTATAAATGGGCAAAGGATCTGAAATCATCTCAGTGTTACATGACAAGCATACAAAAAGATGGTCACCACCATATGCCATCAAACAACAATAAAACACCACAGCCCAAATCTAAAACCCTAGCAACACCAAACAGTCATGAGGAGAAGCAAAAGGAGCTCCAATTCACCAATGGTGGAA
The DNA here is from genome assembly GCA_004027165.1 of Ctenomys sociabilis. Lineage (NCBI taxonomy): Eukaryota > Metazoa > Chordata > Mammalia > Rodentia > Ctenomyidae > Ctenomys > Ctenomys sociabilis. Next base: position 98,528 of record PVKA01003223.1, read on the forward strand.
ATGTAGACTATGCAGCCCCTGGAAAACAGTGGGCAGTTTCTTACAACAGTAAAGATCCTACTACCATACAGTATAACAGTTGCACTTCTCATTCACCCAAAGAAGTTAAAACTTATTTTTACACAAAACCTGTGCAGGACATTCAGATTGTCTTTGTTCATAACTGCCAAGATATGGTAGTAATCAAGATGTTCTTCAACAGATGAGTAGATAAATAAACCATGGTACGTCCAGGCAATGGAATATTACTCAATGCTAAAAGGAAATGTGGTATCAAGCCATAAACTTAAAAGCATATTACTAAGTGAAGATGATCTGAAAAGCTCATGTAATTGACATTATATGACATTCTAGGAAAAGCAATACTATAGGAACAGTTAAAAATGTAAAATGGTCAGTGACTGCTAAGGGTTAGGAAAGAGACAAATGAAAAAAAAAAAAAAAACTCAAGTTTTTTTTTAGGATAGTAAAACTATTCTACATGATATTGTAATGATAGACTGATACCTAACCCATCAGAGAAACCTAATGGAAACTATGGATTCTGGGTAATAACCAAATGTAGAGATGGGATTTGGGTTTGGTTTAAAGGATCTGGCTTGCTGGTGGGGTAGGATATTCAAGATAATAAGAAAAATCTACCAACAAAACAAAGACTAGGATATTAACAAAAATTTAAAAAATCTGGGAGAAAAATTTAAAGATTAGCTTGGGGAAAAAATAGTGATTTTCGTTTTTAGTGGACTACTCAGATGGATTCCAACAGATAGAACTGCATAACCACGGCTGACGCAAAAGACACAAGCCTGAGCCATATCGTTGAAGGTATTCACCAAATAAAAAATGAAGCCCATCATGATATACTCTTTTACCCACTAACTTCATTCTGTCTTTCCTACCACCTACAAAACAACATTTAAAACAATCAGGTCACTGTAATTATACATACACATCAAACTATCTGAAATACTTTAGGGATACTACAGAGCACTGGTATTTTTTTTTTGTTTGTTTGTTTTGTTTTGGGGTTGTTTTTTTTTTTTTGCAGTACTGGGAAAGGAACTCAGGATCTCGTGCTTACCCGGCAAGTGCTTATTCTACTGAGCTATCTCCCCCTACAGGGCACTTTTATCACCTATATAAAGTATGTTTTTAAATTCTCTAGAAGAATATTCTTCAGCTTTTAATGAAAACTCCTAATTAAAATAATCTTTAATTACTTGCAGTATGTCAGGTGGATTTAAGTATGACCAACAGTTCGGGCTATTAGGATTTATAGTAATACTAAATAAGTATTTTCAAAACTGTACTAATAACAATTTGAAATTTATTAAAACCCCAAAATTTATTTTAGAATCCAAATAAAAGTTCACAAATCACTTAAATATACAAAAGTTTTGGTCAGAAAATTAGAAAAAGTTTAAACTGACTTAAACTTTAGTGAAAGAAATGGCACATACTTATCAACTGGGAAAATCTGTGAGCAGCATCTGCTTGAAAACTCCTCACATTTTTATTTATATTAAAGATGGGCCCAACTAATTATAAGTCTCTTTAACCACCTATAAATACCTTTTCAAAGTATTTCTCTAAGTTGCCTAAGCTGAGCTCAAACTTGGAATTCTCCTGCCTCAAACTGTCTTAAAACTGACTGGGAATATAGGTAGCTAGCTAGGGAAGGCCATGGGTTCAATCAAAAGTCTTAGGGGGGAGAGCAAGTCTTTGCTTTTCTACTTGTATTTTTTTCCACTAGAGGGTAATAATCAAACTCTAGTGGAAAATACAGACTGCTATCTGCCGTGAAGGACAGTACATTTTGTGGAATTAAGGTTGAAGAGAAAGGAGGCAAGTGGACAAAAGGAAATCATGGCCCTATCTGAGTTTTTCAGGCACAGACTTGTGCATATTTTACTCCATTTAATCCTTACAAAACCCTTGAGAAGTGTGTTTACAGACAGCATAATAGATTTCATGGTATTTCATATTTATAGTCAGCTACCAAGTCACAATGAGAATTTTACTTCAGGCCCAAAGAGCAACCACTCTCTGTGTTAAGGGACAGCCCCTCACGTCAACATTGCTCTCTCCCCTCACTTCCCACCATCCTCCCCACAAGTTTATAAGCACTTAAACTTCACTGAGGGGTTGTTTCCAGTTTTCCCTCCTTTGCAAAGGCAACACACAGCTATTTACTAACAAATGTCATTCAGGATAACTGCTTTAAGTAGCACCTTTTGCTCTTTGGCATGTCTACACCTAACAGAATATGAACTATAGTGCACTGCCTTGCATGTATGTTAGGTCAAGGATGCTCTGAGGCCTTCATTCTTTATAACTCTATAACAGTGTAGGATTTAGAGTACTGTTAGGTCTCAGATGTTCCCACAGCATCCTACAAAGATTCAAGAGGGTGGCAGGAGGATGCTAGACCCAAAACAGAACTGCTCATCTTCTAGTACCCTTGTGCCTGAATTTTCTATTATTTATACTCTACAGACAAGAAGTTTCCTGGGCTCCAATAACAATTTGAAATTATTACCTGGCCCACTATATTTATCATGCACATTTCAATAAACATTTTTTTCTTATGTGCAGCAAATGGATAAAAACTGTCTAGATACTAGGAGAAATGTATTGTTCCAGGGAAAATTGGTAAATTTTAGGTAAAGAATGAAGTTCACTGAAGGAAAGCACTAGAATAAATACAAGATTAGTTTCCAAACAAGTCTCTTCATGAAAAGATTAGGAGGATACAAGATCTGACCTTATTTGTTTTTCATATTAGTAGAAAATTATTTGGTAGATTTTTAAAAAGGAAATGAGTTGATAATCTCAAAAAATTTCAACGATTCTTTAACATGAGTTGATCATCTTTTCAGAAAGTATGATTTTGTAGATTAAGAAGGCTATTGACAGTTGATATTGAAGAAACATTCTTATTTACAGAAGCACCACGCTTCTTGAATTTGCAAGACTAGTGAAATTCAGAGAAATAGCCAGCAAACACCCCCTGGTTAAGAACCATGTCTGATGGCCTCCACAGAGTGAGCGCTGCCACATTTTTATATAATCTCATCCTCCTGTTACAACTTTAGCCTTACAGTCTCATATCTTCAATGATGCTTTGTTAAATACTACAAAGAAAAGTAGTTAACTGAATACTTTTTAAAGGGTAGCTCTGATTATTTCAAATTTCACATAGTACAGTATTAGAGTGCCATCACACCCAAGGGGCTGGAACCTTAAGACTAAGGATCTATGAAAATCTCATTTCTCACTGTATACCAAATTGTACTACAGGGGGCAGCACAACACATAGAAAGAGAAAGAACCTTTAAACTACTAGGAAAGGGTAAAACTTCTTGCCACTTACAGTATACCTAGGCAGGGATGAAATCTGCAGAACTTCTGTTCCCTTATTGGTATAGGTTCCTGCACATTGAACAGACTTAATAAACAACAGCTCTTAGCTGCCACTGTCACCGACTTAATATTAGGATGGTCTACAATCTCCAATAGGTTCCCATAAAAACAAACTGTTCATGACCAAGAAGAAATATTTGTTCTCAGTTTAAAGAATAAACCAATGCAAGGAAGAACCCAAATTTCCAATGTCATAAACACAACATTAAAGAATGAAGTATAATTGTCTAGGTTTCCAAAAAATTTAAGAAACTGCCAAAAAATAAAATTGGAAATAATGCTTAGTAAATCTGCACAAGGCTAATTCTACATTAACATTTTTAAATGGGACATTTAAAACAATCTTATGACTCCTACTTTTTTTTCCCAAAAGTCAAAGTTTAATAAAACTTGACAAAAACAGTGGCATGGAGTAATGTCTACAGAACTGTCTTACAATTATCAAGAATTTAAGGGGCTAGGGAAATAGCTCAATGGAATAAGTGCTTGCCTGGCAAGTGCAAGATCCTGAGTTTGATCCTGGGTATGATATACATGAATATTTATAATACTTCCTAATACTTTTTATAAAACAAAAGCTAGTTCATTTTATTACTATACAAGTGAATATTAAATAGTAGTAATACAGAGGCTATGAGGAGCTTCACTGCAGCTAAAACAGATGTGAAGTGTCTGCCAGTAACAGTAGACTGAATATACTCACTTTCGTTGTCTTTGCATAGAAGGGGGAGGAGAGTTGGTGAATGGGCAGGTCCACAGTACCACTGGAGTTTGTGACACTGTTACTATGTATATGTTCATCTTCTCTGCTACTGTCATCAGATTGGTCAAAATCATCACTTTCCTGGTCCATTTCCTCCTCCTCTTCATCCTCCTCATCTTGCTCACCAGCATGTTCTTCATCTTCCTCATGCTCTTCATGGTTTCCAGAGGAGTCCTCATCTACTGAAATAAACTGATTATTGTTTTCTTCCACTTGTCCTTGCTGAGAATCATTCTGGTCTCCAGATCTAGGTTCTGCTCCAACAACTTCACCATTCCTTGAGGTGGGCTCCTCCTCCTGTTGTCTTAGCTGCTGTGGCTGCTGCTCCTCCTCCACCACCTGGTTCATCTGTTCCTCATCCACCTGGCTTGAGGAAGGGTTACCTCTCAGAGAGCCTCCTGTCCGTCGCCTTTTGCTGCCTACAGACAGCAGTTCCTGATTCATTTCCAAAAGCCAGCTTGCCACTTCTTGAACCTTGGCCAGACTATCAGAAGACGCAAAGGCTTTCACATTCTAGAGGAAAAATGAGAGACAGAAACAGGCTTTGTATTTTCATGTTTGGTGTCTGTATTCTACTTATCAATAGAGACTGCAAAATGTGTTGATGCTCTCAAGGCATTAATGTATTCTTAGTAATCAATTCAGAAAGTTTAAACTGTGAAAGCTCTGACTTTCCCAAATCACACAATAAACTTTAATATTCTTGTAATAATTTTAGTACTAAGCTATCTAGTTTAATTTCTTTAACCAGTAAAACAATTTTAAATATTAGATCAGTAGTTCATAAACTATAATCTCTGTAACACTTCCTTAAAAAAATGTATTGCAAAAGGTACACAAAAAAGCATATTCAATGCTCAGTCAAGTTCAGGAAATAAAGTAGCTAATTAATAAAAAGCTTTTATTTAACCCTGAAAATTTCCCATATACAATCCTACCTTCAGATAGTGTTCTGATAGGTAACCAGTATAATCAGTGTAATTTCACTTTTCAACAATGACTGTAAATCTTGAACAGCAAATAAAAACTTTCACTTGAAAACAAAAGAAAGTTCTTAAGTTCATACCCTCTGACCCAGTAATTCCACTTCTGGCAATCTATCTTAAGGAAGTAATCCTAAAACAGAGAAAAAAGAAATTATACAGAGGATGCTTATTACAGCTTTATCCAAAAAAGCAAAAAGAAAAAAAAAAAGAAAAGAAAAAAAGGTAAATATAAATAAAAATCAAAGTTCATATGTTCAAGATAGAAGTGAGATGGGATATATAACATACACTCTAAACATGATGTTTGAAAAAAAATCATGAAAACATACTTGTTTGCCTTACATTATGCAAAAGGAAATTATATGACCACATTTTTTTTCATTTTGTTCACACTATGATTTTTAACTCGTATAAAAACCAGATGACAATACTTCAACATAAATTGCACATTAGGGAATATATTATACCCTTTAAAGTAATTCTTTACCATATCACTTAAACTGTATATATCAAGTATGTTTATTTTTGTGCTTTTTTAACACAAACTCATAAAATTTGATAGAGCATCTTGTTGTGTTCATTTTAACTGCACCCTTTGTTGGTATCTAGACACATTTGATATTCTCTAAAATAATGCCAAAACATTATTCATATTTTTAAAAAGGTAAGCACTCATTACCTGAAATGTGAAGCTTCAGAATCTGATTGTCAAACAGTATACATAATAATTAACTTTATAAGGATTTGTAAGCTAAATAATCTGGTGCTACTAAAGGGAGGGTGAACTGTGTTTCACTACTGCAAACATGTACCAATAAGACTGTAAAATTAAAAAATAAAACTCAAAAAAACCCCTCCAAAACAAACAAAAAGTAACTTGAAACTTTAATAAAGAAAAGGTTAAGAAATGAAACAACTGCCCTACTTCCTAAATATACACATGTGCATATATAAAATTCAAGGATGTTATTATTTTTCTGTCAAGATATATAAAATATCTAATTTATTTTTTATCAATAACTAATGAAACTGAACTTGAGTTTAGTAAAATAAAATCTGATGGTAAATACATTTGTCAGTGCATTGAACTTTTTACTTAGAAGTGATGAAAATGAAGTGAATCAAGATCAGGAATAATACTGGTAAAAAAAAAATCATAGAATTTTTAAATCGAAAATGTTCCTTACATCATAGACAAGATAAGTGGGGCTCAAAGAAATTAAGAAAATGTTTGAAGTTCACTAAGTGCCAGCAACTTGCAGACAACCTGACACACGACTGAGTATTCCTTCATGTATCCCAGTCTACAATGACTACATATACACACATATTCATCCCTAAAATTTTCCTAACATTCAGATAGCTCTGATAAAGTTGGACTTTTTAAGTACAGAAAACAGCATTCCTTGTAAATGGACAGGTCTCTGAATTCCAAAGGACCTTGACAAGAATGGTGTAGAAGAGCATGCAATTAGACCACAGCTGCCTGGCTGAACACTTGTTTATTGGCCCATATGGAGACAAATGATGCAAAAGCAACTAATCTAGAAATGGTAACTTATAAAGAGTTTTTCACTGTATGAAGTATTTACATTAAAAAGATATTTTATTATATTTTGCTCCTCCAGAAAATAGGGGGAAGGAGGAGATGAGAGGGGGAAGGACAGGACAGGACAGGATAGGAGAGCACAGGACAGGACAGGACAGGACAGGACAGGACAGGACAGGACAGGACAGGACAGGACAGGACAGGACAAGACAAGACAAGACAAGACAAGACAAGACAAGACAAGACAAGACAAGACAAGACAAGACAAGACAAGACAAGACAAGACAAGACAAGACACAGAGACAGGACAGGGACAGGGACAGGGACAAGGGCAAGCAGAGCAGCCTTTAGGCAGTGTCCTCCACAATAGTGAGAAGTCCAGAAGGCCCTGACCTAAGGCTTATGACCAGTTCTAGGCTATGATGGAAAAAGTATTATAATTATTGTGTTTATAAGCAAAATTTAAAAGTAAGTCTATTTAAAGAAATCAGAGCTACTCTAGGAAGTTTTCAAAGTCCTAAAAAATACAGGGTTACTGTTGACCTTAATTCTGTAGCACTTCAGACCTAATTTCTCTGTCTGCCTGCCTCTGCCTCTGCATCTGCCTACCTCTCTCTCTCTTCTTCCTCCCTCCCTCCTTCTCTTTCTTTCTCATGAACTTCTAAAAGTTTCTCATAAACTTTGCCTTTAAAGAAAAGATCTTTTTTTCAAACACCATTTGAACTGTTTCTGTAAGGATGCTTAAGGGACTAAATGTGGACATGTTACACATTACATGGTATGCTGAGAATCTGTCTTCACCTGAACTACCATTGTGACCCTCAAAGAGGATTGCCAGGCAAAAACTAACTTCAAATTGAAAGAGACACCAAGGAATTTACACTAATGAAATGAACAATGTAAGCAAGTTAGCAAAGCCTCCAAATGACTATATAATGTGAATATTTTAAGTTAACTTAGCAGGTGTAACACAGAATATCTCAGCTAACACACACTATCTAAGCCTAACTGTATTGATGGTCAGGAAGAATAATTCAAAGCTGGGAATTCTTAACTCAAGCAATTTCTGATTTTTACTGAATCTTAAGAGACTCCCTAATCATCAGGAGTACATGCTCTGGTCATGTCACATAACAATCTCATTTCATCTTATGAACATCTTACACACCAAATTAATAACTTATTTATTAGTTACTATGATCAAGCTACTTTGCAGTAAATGCCTGGAGAGGATGATAAAATATGTTGCATCTTACAATCTCAGAATCCAGCAAGAGCTTCTGATCACAGTCCAAGTCAAAGCCAATGTCCTTTATAGTTGCCCATTAAAGACCCTGCAAAACCTACATGTGTCCCACCACTCTGAGCTCACTTCTATGCTCTTTCCTTCTGACCTTGCTGTCCCCTTTCTGTCCTGGTTCATTCTTAAAGAGCAAAGAGTGCTATAAACTGCAGCTTTTGCACTGGCTACTCCTCTCCCTGAGTACTCTCATCTATCTCCATGGTCCTTTCCATTACTTCCTTTCAGACTCTGCCTTAGATGTCTGCTAACCAAAGGCATGTCCCCTAGTGTCCACTTAAAATAACAAACCCACCATCACATTCCTTTTTCCTCTCATCCTTGACTTGCTCCTCTCCATATCATTAAGTTTACAAAAACACTGAAGAAGTACCTGCTGTATACCCAGTATCTATTTGTCCACCCATTTGTTTCTTTTCTCTTTCCCCCACCAGCATTTATGCTCTATCAGGAAAGGGCTTTCCTTTTTGCCACTGCTACCTCCAGCACCCACAAAATCATCTGGCTCAGTAAGCACCCTGAAAACGTGTTATTTACTGAGTAAATAACCATTAAATCTTTTTTAATCAGTCATGCACTGAACATACTTTATTCGCCAAAGAAGAATTCCAAGCCAAGTCAGTAATGTAATATCTGTTATTTAAAACACATTCTAAGAAGTTACAGCCTGTATTCAACAAATCACTTGAAACATTTTGAAACTGGTTAGGGTATAAATCCTAATATTTTATCGTTTACCTATAAGTATTTTCTAAACCTTAAATTTTCTTTATCAAATTTATTTCTACTACATGCTATAAAAACAATTATGTAATTAAAACTATTAACATTTCAAACATACTTATCATTTTTTGAGTAATTCTGATAGGAAAGTGAATCTCCAACACAGCAGCTAACTGGGAAACCACATAGAAAAATTAGAGACTACAAAAGTCACCGGATCCTCCATAGTACAGGTAAATGAAGTCAACATAAAATGGACATTACTGGGGCATACCATCATATATGCAGCAAGGAATCCACAGTTTTATGAATCTGAACTGAATAAATCTTATACCTTATCTATACTGAAAAGGTAGCAAAAGGCTATTTCTAAATTGAAACAACAGTACCTGCTTTTATTTTATTTATTTTTGCTCAAATGATCCTGGATTTACTCTATCAGAACTAATTTTAAACTATTTCTGTAGTCTTTACATTGCTAGGCACTCCTTCCGTGTTCCTTCTCTGTTTCTCCACCTCAAATTTCTTTCCCCTAGTGTTCTCTCTCAGGTAGCACTACTTTTGCTCTCCACTGCTGGTTCCTCCCCTCCCTATAGTTCTGTGGTTTTTTTGATGATTTCAATGATCATGTAAAGGCTAATGGTTCCCACTTCTACCATCTCCGTCTTTTGTTCAGGATCTCACTACCAGATCAGACTCATAGTGATCTGCCTGTTTATAGCCTCCCAGGAGCTGGAATTATGGGTGTGGGTGCGCCACAACACCCAGTCTCAATTGCCCTCTCAGCATGCCCTGAGGGCAGGGCCAGCACAGCAGGCTGGGGATTACCCCACCACCACCCATATGTCTGCCTGCAGGCACTTTAATCCATTGAGCTATTATTTGGCCAGCCCCCCAAGTTCATTTTAAAACCCAAAATTCTACCCCTATATCCACATGAGGCCAAAAAATTGTTCTTATAGCTCCCCACTATTGTTTATTTCATTGACTAGAATAATATTCTAGTCAACTACAGTCATAAGAAACTCACTGGCTCTTAATCATTTCCTTCTGTAACAATTTAGTCTTAAAGGCCACTAGAAGCCAAGCAGTTGAGGTGTCTGTGGAGGCCAGTGGTAATCCAAAATGGAATCACTCTGCACACAGCCTGTCTGTATATGGACTGCAAATCAGTAAGGGGTGTCAGAGCCCAATTGAGAAGAATGAAGCATGATCGATGCTGTAGAGAAGCCCAGTTGGTGAAAGGCAGAACTGGGTAAGAACATGATGGGTGTGGGGCCCCCAAATGAGAGCAAGTTAAGAAGGGTATCAACATGGAAGAAAGTCTCAAGGTCTGACAGGCATTAAGAAGGGTTCGATGGTCACTATTATGCCCAGCTTAAATAGCCCTTCAACCTAACATGCTATAAGAAGTACTGAATATATTTTATTCAGTGACAGTGTCCTTCATCTGTGTGACAGTGTCCTTTATCTCAGGTTGAGATGAAGGCAACATCCATAACTGGCAATGTTGGCCCCATCCCAGTACAATTACAGAGCACTGGTGAGCACAAGAAAGGATAATGTTCCACAGGCTACCTGGGAGAGAGAGAGGGTTGATTTCGCAGTACATTAAATCTTATGCTGACTGCTTCTAAGAGGAACCCAAACTGACATAGTAAACACTGTGGAAGGAATAGTATCAAAAACTCTTGAGGCCACATGCCTTTAATCCCAGTACTTGGGAGACTGAGGCAAGAGGACTGTTGCAAGTTCAAGATCAGCCTGGGCTACAAAGTGAGCTCAAGGCCAGCCTGAACTGCACAGCAAGACCCCGTCTCAAAAAGACAGGGGGGGAACCTCTTGAGGGGGAAACAAAAACTTTTAGGGCCCAAATATGCCACAAAATGGTTACCTTCATCAAACAAAAGTCATTTCATTCAAGACTGTCTTAAAGAACATCTAGCATCCAAAGAAATAGTGATGTGACAGAGGAAGAGTTCTTAACAGACTAACAGGGCTGAAAAGGGTCCTTTTAAGAAAACAGTAGACTGGATTTTTGTCAAATATTTTGAAAATGAAGAATAGCTGCAAAATCTAACCTAGACAGCATTTACATTTCAGTCTTTTCAAGGTATGAAGAAAACATTGGTTGACTGTACTTCAGGGACAGGATTCTTGAATTTAAAGAGAAAATGAGCTACTAGAAAATGTTATGTTATAAAAGGTAATCACGAATGTTTCCACTGCTGCTTGGGTTCAGAATGAAGAAAGGTATTGGCAATTCTCCAGGCTTACTAGAAACCACCTGGAGAAACACACCAAAACGCAACAGTTCGTTTCCTTTTCAGCAAACTGTATAACTTGCAAGGATCCCCTTTATAGATCTGCTGGTTGTGAATGTTTGACTTAAGGAAAAAAAGAAGCACTATGGTCTTATCGTACATCCAAGATGGTGTTTTACACATTTTCCCCAGACAAAAGTTCTGGATTTCTCTGAAGATTTCCTGCCACCCATAGGGAAGCATGAAAATTATGCTAGTTTTCAACTTCTCATTCATGTACACAATCTTTCTTAGTCAAAAACTACCAGGAATAAATTGCTCAGAAGTGGTCTCGTCATCTCAAGTTTCACTTGATCCCAAATACTTTGTACACAAAAGAGTAATAAACACAATTTTTACTTTGAAAAAGTAGATTCACATTAAAGAGATAAACATGATTTCAGTTTTTAAGATTAAAAAGGGAAAACATGAGCCTTTAAAAGATGTAATCTAACCGATAGACCTATATTTGAACATATGTATCACTAAGTAAGATACATATGTTTTCTCAAAGTCTTGTGTAAAACTGCACTTGGCTGTAGTAGTTTTACTATTTAACACTGCTGATAGATTGCCATACTGTAAACAATACTAATTAGGGTAAATTTGTAAACTTTATTTAAATTGAATCTATTACACCTACATTAGGTTACAGACCAGCCTGTTTAATTACTTAAATTTAGTTTCTTATGAGTTTGCAAAATTTATGAAGAGATAATTTCAAAGATAGTACACTAAGCACAATTATCAAGGGGTTGTAATCTCCCTGAGAAAAGTTAGCATCTATGTCCTTGTTAGCTTTATGTACGGGGTGAAAATTATTCTCACATACCATAGCACACAGAGCAAAATTTGTGATAAGACCTACTTGGGTCAGGTAAAAAAGATACAACAGTGAAGTTCTTTAAAGTAAACAATGGCATTTCCAATGCCTGCTCTAAGGACTTGCAGGACAGCTAACTGCCTGTCTGGAAGGAGAGCCACATAAAGAGGAAGATAGGTTCATTAGATAAACAGAGCAGAGTTTTCTCTGTTCCAAAGAGCACTGATAATTATCAATCAATTATTGTATCTGCAACTTTCTGACCAAGCTAGTGTTCTCTGGGCTGTGGAGATTTGCATATTCCTCCAGTGTAAAAAGACAGAAAGGCTAAAACAAAGATCAGTAATGGAGCAAACTACAAGTTTGTTTACCTCATACACAGCAACAAGAGTACTGCAGTGCCACTGTCACAATATGCCTGCCAGTGATGAATAACCTGAACTACCAGGAGTTTGGGAAAACATTAGACTTGCCCAAACCAAATCACTGTCAAAGTGCCTGGTTTATAATCTTTAAGTTAACTAATAAACATAAGAGCAAGGAACTTTTTTCATATACACGGTAACTAAAGCAATATATAATTCTGAATGGAATTCTTTTGTTATATGAGATATGATCTGCACAGCAGTGAAATTCAAATGAGATCTGAGGAAGAGGCAGTCTAATAAAGCAGTGTTAGTGTTCTCATTTTAATGGTTATGTTGTAAGGCACAAAGATGCTCATTTATTAGAAATGCATATGTGTTTGAGGGTGGTAGTACATTATGGTGACAATTTACTATCAAGTGGTATGGGAAAAATTTAATTCTTAGGACTATATATGGATTATTCTGAAAGTTAGAAAGAAAAAAACAGGAGGTGATATGGACATCATTATTATTCCATCATTTGTTACAAAGTACCCTTGCTATGTCCCCAGGACCCCTTTGTTGTCACCAGGAACTCTTGCTTAAATCTACCTCCAGTACCTCTTTAAGTTCACTCCAGTAGTGCTGGCTAAGTAAATGCCATCTGTGTCACGCCCAAGCCACTCGTGCCCCTAGCATCTTTCTCTCTTGCTCCCCATCATTTTCACCAGCCTTCTGTGCTGCTGCCAGGACAGGCTATGCCAACACATCAGGACCAGTTTCTAAGCTCTTTACAGGCTGAACCTTTTGCTATAGAAGAGGGAGAAGGAGGCACAGAGAGAGCAACCTAAGTGACTGCAGAACTTCTAAGCATCATGTCCTCTGCAGGATGAAATTTAAACTCAAAAGCACAACACACATATAAGCCATTCCTAATCTGATCTGAAACTGTGTACAACCCAAAAGTCTTGGTCTACTTGTGTTCTCTAGAGCATTGCATATGTCTATTTCTTTGCAAATACTGTTTCCATCTCTAACTTCCTTTGCCATACTTACTAACCCTACTCTCAGAGTTGGCTTTTCTCTTCTGTCTTCTATTCTTCTCAGTCACAGTACTACTGAAATTGGCCAGCACAGTTCTTGAATACAAGGATATATTCTTTAACTTTAAAAGAAAAGCAAGGCAGAAAACAGTGAGGGAGCACTGAGGGCAAAGCTGAAAACATGATAAGAAATACCACAGGAACTATCAAACTGACAAAGGGATAAGCTAATATATAGAGGGCAGATCTGATTTAAAAGTTGTGAATTATCTTTTTTATTTGCAGTATGAGAAGTAGAAAGCTAGGAAAGCATGTCTTTACCTCCAATGTCTTATAGTTCCATGAAGAAAACAAGAACTATTTTTACCCCTCCCACTGATGTTAACTAACACATATCAAAACATATATTGTAATGTTGAGCTTTAAAATGCAATAATACACTCATGCACATACACAGACAATAAATAATATGCCCTTTCTACATTTTGGAACTAAAAGTCAACTGTCCATCTCACACTATCACCACCCATAAACTGTACTTATTAAATTTATAAAAGCATTAACCAACAAATACGTATAAAATTCATGGGGTAATATTTACATGACCTAGAAAATATCCAAGAGTATTAGTATAAACAAACAGTAAATGCAGATCTTCATCTGTATACCTCTATCAATATCTCTATCTATCCATCCATCCATCCATCCATCCATCCAGACAACAGACAGACAGACAAGACAGATTTCCTAGGTTTTTATCCAGGAGAAATGTCCATAGATAGGCTGGTACAAAGATGCTTATGGAACCTTTATTTAGATAGCCCAAAACTAAAAACTCAAGTATCCATTTAGAGAAGAGTAGATAAATTACATACTGTAAATTATAAAATGTAATAGTATATTCATGTAACATACATTTAAAAATGAATTTCTGATACATTTATGCCAAAAACAGTACATCAAATGAAAGAAGGCAAAAGATTAATACTAGATGGCTCCATTTATATGATGTTTAAAAATCCAGAAACTAGCCAGGCACGATGATCCATGCCTGTAATCCCAGTACTGGGGACACAGGAGGTCTGCCTGAGGTCAAGGGCTGCCTGGGCTTATAGCAAAGTCCACAAAACTAATGTACAATCAGAGAAATCAGAACAGTAGTGGTGTGTGTGTGTGTGTATGTGTGTGTGTG
>PVKA01003224.1:0-92052 GCA_004027165.1 Ctenomys sociabilis
ATCTTTGATATAATTCAGCTACATAAATACCTGTAAATATAATATCATGTATGCACCTTGTACAATACCAAAACATTATGAAAACAGTTTGCAATGTATTATTTCATCGACTCTGTATGGTTATGGTGTTTTGAAACTGTCTGATTGACATTTGTATTTCAATAAAATAAAAATAAATGGAAAAAAAAATAAAATAAAAGTTCAATCTATAAAAATGCATTAGAATAAGTTTCTCTAAAGGAAAAAATACAGGTATATAACAGAAAGTCAAGAGTTAGATCATTCTCTAAGGGGAGGGCAAACAAGAGATGCAGTAGGGGAGAAAGAAGAACAGGATAAGGTATTTTAAAAAAACAGTAGGAATGTATTACATATGGGAAACAAGTTCCTGCAGGGGTGCAAACATTTTTATGTACTACACTCATACACTAACAAACATGAATAAAAATTGGGCAGGCCAAATAGCTCAGCGGATTAAAGCACCTGCAAGCAGATGCAAGGGTCAGTGGTTTGATCCCCAGGCCTGCCCTGCCGGCCCTGCCCTCAGGACAGGCTGAGACAGCAATTGAGACTGGGTGTGGTGGCATATGCCTATAATCCCAGCTCTTAGGAGGCTGTAAAGAGGAGGATCACTACAAGTCTGATCTGCACAGTGAGACCCTGAACACCCTGTAGACCCTTCCCTGAAAAATACCAAAAAAAAAAAAAAAGAAAGAAAAAGAAAACCCTGAACAAAAACAAATTTCTGTGAGTGCAAGTGTGCATTATAAAGCGATACCAAGATGCTCCCTTAATAATGATTTTACTAATGAAATACACTCATGAGCACAGTTCCTAGAAAGAGAAGAATGCTTTGAGATGAATGTGTGCAAACCAAACCTATGCTATCACAATAAGTACAAATATGTCTTAGTGTCATTATTCTCACTGTGGTTTGTACTGGAAGTGGTAGTCTATAATTAGCTTGATGGGATTCCAATAATTTATCAATCAGATTACAAATATAATTTTCCTGGACTGAGATGAGGGTCAGAAAGGGCTCTCCATACTCTACCACTTTAGTTAATTGAACTTCATTTACTCATTCAAGTTAGGACTTGGATCATTTTAATTTATTTCTGCCTTTTTTAATATGTGTGTATCAGATCACTCAATACTTGTTGTTACATCAGTTTTTTAAATGGATCTCAAGGGTTTAGGATGTAGCTTAGTAGAACAAGTGCTTGTCTGACAAGGGAAAGGTCCTGAATTCAATCCCCAGTACCACAAAAAAAAAAAAAGTATCTCAGTCTCATACTTTATCTACACTATTACAGCCTTGAATTAACTGACATCTTCGTCATTTCCAGCCCAGACTTCTACAGAAAATTTTCTCAATTTAGACTTTCACCATGCAAAGTAAAGCAACTGAATTTTCTTCAAAAATGCAAATTTGATGTCAACTTATGGTTGAAATCACCACGTTTGTTCTCATTACCTATAATATAAAGGACTATTTCAGGATTAAAAGAATTAATTTTCATAAAATTCTCCATATACGTATCACTAAATATGAGCATTTGGAATTATTTGCCATAACCTAAAAATCCTATCCTCCTCATTACCCTTAAATTATGTACTCAGTTATCCTTGAACTTATTTCTCTTCTTTCTTTGCCATTTATCAAAAATCAAATGCTGATGTCAAGTTAAGGCAATGTGACTGTGCATATATGGCTTTGCCAAAGTCCATTCTGGTTTATCAGATAGTTCTCTTAGATAAAAGTTATTTTGTCTCTAAAACCTACCTTCAAATATATACTAGTATGTAACTATTCTTGGGATATAATATTGTGTTTCCATATAACATAAAACACATAATAGAATAAAAAATTACATATTCCAAGGCCTTGGTGAGTTATATATTCTGTAATAGCAGAAATAACACTTAATCTGGATAGAGTGAGATAGACACATTCAACATAACTCCAGGAATCTTATTGCTATTTTCATCTGTGCTTTGTAACAATCCAAAAGTGGGGGGGGGGAGTCCAATCACCCTGTCTGACAGATTAAAAAAAAAGCAAGAAAGTCTCAATATGTGGGCTTAAATGTCTTTATTATTATGAAATGCAGTATTCATGATCATTGTTGTATCACCATAGCCTTCGGCTATGTATTTGAGAGACACATGATAAATGTCTTCATATTCAGACTTTTGAAAGAACAGATAAATGCCTGTCTAATGTCCCAATGAAATAAATTCACATAGTTTTAATTTATTAGTTGTATAAAAATAATACACTCTCTTCTTTATACTTAATGCAATTCCTGGGATATTAGTATGAAAGTTTTCTTCTCCTTTCTGCTCTGTGCCAACATGCCTACCACAGATACTGTTCTAATTCTACATACAGCTAAATAATTATATGCATATTTTTGGCAATTATAAAGAATTTTCATTCAAAGGTTTGGGTTGATTTTTTTTTTTTCTTATTGTCTTCTGTGATTTTCTTGTCTTGGAAACAGCAGTACCTCAGCAGTTGTTATAATGACAGGCTTAAGGGGTTATGTATACTGGTGCTGTTGGTAGGCTGTGGGGAATGACCATCTCCTTGAGCCACTAAGACAAGGCCAGGAGGCCATTGGCAGGATTCTACTCACTTCTTTTCTGCATCCTGGTTCATGATACTTGTGGTTTCATCTATCCTCTTCACGACCCTTATGTTAGGAACTCTCCATTAGGTAATGAATTTCCAAAACAACTTAATTAAACCTCTTTTTAAAAAGTTAATTACCTCGTATATTTTGTTACAGAGACAGACACTTGACTAATATATTTTGGTCTTGGAAATTTTGAGATAATTATCAGTGTAGAACATATTCATTTTCCAAGTATATATTCAACTCCAAGCAAAGTATTTCTAACAATATGACAAAGACTTATGAGCACAGCAATTGGCCATATTTCCCTAATTCAGTTAATTCATTAGTTCTCTCCCTCTTACAAAAACCTGAGAGTCAAGTTATTAAAAGAAAAGACTTACTTGCCTCACAGTTTGGAGGTCGCAGTCCCTGTTTGGTTGGACCTAGAACTCTGAGGGTTCTGCTGAGGCCAGTCACACACCACGCTGGGAATACACTATAGAATCCAACTACTTTCTTAATCCCAGGCCAAGTGTTTCACAGTAAAAACTCAAAATGAGGAACCATATAGGGTCATAGAAACCCTTTCACATGTAAGCTACAAGTCACCTGAAGAACACGAAGAGGTCCTCTCTATTACATAGGTACCAAAACCTTCCAAAGTGCTTCTCTCCAGAACAGGCCTTTAATGGTTTCCTCAAGCCCAAACTACACAAGTAAATATTTGACATTCTACACAGAAGAGTCTACTGTAACTGCAATTTCTTCAACTGTCACACAGCAGAACAGGTTAATTTCTTATTTTTTAGTGAAATTCTAATTGTCTGTTCAGTTTGATGATAGGAAAATATTTATGTGTACCCTAGAATGAAGTGTAGTTTGTAGTAATGGAAGATATTTTTAAAGTTAGAAAACTGTCCCAATAGAAGGAAATTCTTCCCTTTATAAAGTGGAACTCAGTCCTTCCAATTTCCAATTTAACTGACTGCTGATTCCCTAATGAAGTGTGTGTGCCCTTCATATACATGTGTGCACACTGGACTATAAGATTTTCCTTGGCTCACACCATAAGGAAAATGAAACATACACTTTGAATAATGGGCAGGTTTGTCTTTCAGTAGACACATCTACAAATCCATTAGACAAAATGAACTTTGCAAGGAAAACGAAACAAACTCCTTCCTGGGTTATTTTTCCGAGAGAAAATTTTCTCTTTTAATTGATGCTTCCAAACTTGTTGTTGCCAATTCAAGTTTATGTCAAATATTTGGCAGTGCTTCAAGGAAGATGATTTGGTTCACCTTGATTCTCTAATTGAGATATTCGGGGCTGTCTTCCTTTTTTTTTATCTGGAAGTGCTGTGGTGACATTGTCTACATGGGCTGTTTCATCCTGAGCTCTCATTTCTCTTCTTGCTGAGTGCTAAATTGTGTTTTAGTCTATCTGGCAATATGTTATTTTTTCCTTCCCCCACAGGGTACAGTATTTGTCCTTGAAGTATTGTCAACTGCAAAACGCAAAGAAAATTGTAGATCCAATTAAAGTAAGGCAAAACACAACTGTCAAATAAAAGCCATTAACCCCCTGAGTACCATAATTTTTGCTGCACTTGACAGGTTTTTTCTCGGCTCTTTCAGCTCTAGTCATTTCCAATTCCCTTCCTTTATCTTAAAGATTCTGCTTGTGGGACAGTTTCATAGTCTATAAAATGATATGTCAATAATGTTTTGTCAAAATATAATGCAGCATAAGTTGAGTATGTACTAGACACATTTTCAGAGTGAACAAATTATTTGTTTAGAAAGAGACTAGTTAGTCCTCATGTTTGACACATAGCTTTTATTTGTGTCCATTCTGTCAGTCAGAATCTATACCAGGTTCCTCCTCAACATTTCAGAACTATTACACTGGTGTATGATACAGTAGAAAATATCTCAGAAGGCAGAAAAGATCCCCATCGTTTAAGCTTCCAGTCTCACGTGAGAAGTACAGACAGCTGATAAATTCTGATTTCACTAGCATTGTTTCAAGGGACACTGTGGAACAAGACAGGAGACTAGGGAAGTAGATAGCCTTCAAAGAGTAGATTTGGCTGCCTGGATTGGAGGGAAAGGAACTAACCCATTCTGGGATGTAACTGACTATATCAAGTTGAGCAAGGAGCCTACAACTAAATTTGATTAGCAGAGTTCTGGGCATGGCTGAAGGGATTTGCTGAGTACAGGACAACCAGCTTGGTTGTGATTGGCCCCAAACACTAGACTCATAGCCTGGATGAAATAAAAGGGAAACAACAGAAAGCAGGTTAACTTCCGTTCTGCAGAGGGGCTCAAGACTCTTCCTGCTCCTAGATGTTGTCTGCTGGTTTCCAATGCAGACTCTTCAGCCTTGTAGCAAAGATCCTTCAGTCATCCCAGATCCTTCGCCCTAGATATGGGTTCACCTAGGACACCACAGTGTGCCCAGGACTGTGACCTTTCTGTCCTTCAGATCTCCCATGTATAGCCAGCCCTTCTGCAATCTTTATACCTGAGTCTGCAGGAAGTGTTTTTAAGCATTCCTTGTACATCCTTATGAATTTATGTATCTTACATTAAGTATGCTTCTCTGTGAGCACTAATGCACCTTTATGCCAAAGGTTTCAACTTTTTTGAAAGTTTCAATGCAATTCCTACACATTACCCAGAAAAATTTAGGGGTAAGAAGAGGGAACAAATTTTTCATTATGTTTCATTGTTTTATGCCGTTATAAAGCTGGAACACTAACAGATTATGAATAAATGGCTTTCAGAGGACTTTTACTATTGATACACATTTTCAATATTAAAACAATTTCTTGCAATAATTTCATACCAATTATTAATGGCATACATGCTCCTTAAATTTGCAAATAGATTTGTAAAAATTAGTTTTTCATATATTTTATAGTTTTTAAAGTTTAATATAAATAGTATTCTAAATTAAATATCAAGGAGACTTAAAATTGAAAATCATAAATTCTGTCTTCTTTGATACTCAGTGGTTGTGAAACACATGACTTCTCTTTAACACAAGAAAAATCAATCATAGAAAACATGGCCAAGGGCCGGCCAGGTAGCTCAGCAGACTAAAGCGCTTGTTTAGGCAGAACTATGCAGCTGGGGTTGGATCCTCCACGTGTGGTGCCAGCCCTGCCTCTAGGGCACATTGAGAAGGCCATTGAGACTGGGCGTGGTGGTGTGTACCTATAATCCCAGCACTTGGGAGGCAGTAAACAGAAGAATGACTACAAGTCCCAATCTATGTGGTGCGACCTGGTAAACCTTGTAGACCCTGTGCTACATTTAAAAAAAAAAAAAAAAAAAAGCAAGCAAAACAGAATTCAGGGGCAAAAGAAGAAAATGTAAATTATCACAGAATTTTTATACCTAGTATATTTTTTTATATGAATGACAAACTTTTAATAATACTTTTCTTCCAAAAATGAATGTGTGGTGGGTGCTAGGCACTTAGTATTCTAATTCTCCAAGTATCACCCTGGGAGGTCCACTTTCTTTACATCAAAGGTGAAAGTTTTGTGGCTCAGAAATTTCCAGATGTTTCTTCAGTGACAGAGGCTGGCAGGACTCACAGTTATCTGTACTGCTCATTTTTATTGTTCCGCTTGCCATACCCAACAGGTACTTCTTTCTATGAAGTAGGCACTGCACACCGCACATCTTTAATTCTTTTCCACCTCTTCCCTCCCACTTCCCTCTGTCTTGAGCTCCCTCCCATCTGAGAACACTCTAGCTCCATGTGTCCTGTTATCTGAAGCCAGTGCTCTCACTGCACAATCGCTCAGCCTGACATTATGTCTTCAAACTGGAAATTCCCCGAGGATACAAAGTATGACTTCAGCAATCAATGGCTTTTGGAAATCCCATTTAACAATCTGCACGTATAATTCATCTGTCAATAAAAGTTGAAGAAGTTTACATTTCTGCCCTTCCTGAATGGCACCCTAATTAAAGTAGATTCATTATTATTACATTTTCTGTGGCAACTTCACTTCTAAAACCTGGTTATTTTCTTTAATTATCTCCAGTTTAGCTCTCTGAAGATTGAAAAGGGCATGAAAAGACATTTATTTTCCATGACATTTTTTGCTTCATAGGTTGAGCTAGCTAGAGAACTGAACCTTTCCTATAAGAAATTTTAAGATATATGTGATTTTGAATATAACTATTTTTTTCTTGTTTTATTTTCTTCTGATCTACTGTCATAAAAATTTATATATTCACCCACCAATATTCTTTTGAATATATTTAAACTCATAATTTTATTAAGACATGGTGATAATATCCTAAGAATATTTGCAAGTGAGCTAAGCAGATTACAATCAGAAAAGTCCTGGGATAGTTAATTATGATAGTAAACTTATTAGTTTAAGAGATACCTGAGAAGTCAGTAATAGGCATTTCAAAGACCAATTTGGAAGACAAAGAGATTTATGGAAGGAGATGTTAGTGACTAATGAAGTGTTAAACAAATGACAGAATTAGTAACAACAGCAACCATCATTAATGTTCCACTTACTATATTAACACTCATTGTTCTACTGACTTTCTCTTTTCTGAGGAAAAAAATATGCTTGACACCCAAATTAAAAACAGGAAAGGTTTATTTAGCTCACAGTTTTTAGCGGTTTCAGTTTATGATCAGTTGGTTCCAAGGCAGAATGGCATCTCAGTGAAGAAAGAGTTTATGGAAGGAAGAAGATAGCAAAGCAGCAAGGAATGACCACTGCTCTTTCTAAGCCTTCTACCATACCTTGGCTCCTTCGGGCAGGTGGCACTCTCGCCCTTGATCCCAGGATCCTTGGTCCTACTATTTTACCATGTATCGATTCCAGCACCACATACTCTAATCAGGCTACCTATGAAAGAACACTCCACTTATGACTGCATGAGGCTTTGAGGGGACATCTAGACACAGGTCCTGACACTCCCACTCTTTCATGACTTTGTTCAACATGCGACCATGATGAGTCTTACTGTAGCTCCACAGAACTTGAGGATATCTTAAGATACAGAAAAGATAGCAAAACAGTGATTTAGAGAGAGTAGATATAGTAAAGCAGTAATGTGTACTTTCCTGACCCTGAGGTGGACTTCTGGTGTTAAGTTTATGTTGCAGAGACAGAATTCTAGCCCTTCATTCCCATAATTCTTCACAAATAGGACAATTTAACCAATGAAAATACAATACAGCTTAATTTGACTTAATAATATTGTATAAATGTATCCCTCATAACATTTGGGCCAAGCAGCAAAAGTGGCACTCATGTAACACAACCCTTCCCTTAGCCCTATACCCACAGGACTAGGATCATCTTATTCCTAAATCTTTGATGACCATGTTGATGACAGAGACACTAACACTGTGTAGCACTATGGATAGAAGTGGGTGTTAGTGATATGAAAAGAAAATAGGAGTAGAAGTCTTTTTCACTCAGTGAAATTTCTTTATTTGTAGTGTCAGGGATAGAAAGCATTATTGTTTGTTTGTACTTCAATCAGAAAGTAATGATATATGAAAAGCTCTTAGAACCAGCAATCGGTGGGATGGGACGGCACATCAGATGTTATTATCAGTGTCGCTGGATGATCAACTTCTTGATAGCAGAGAAGGATGAACTAGAATCACCAAGGATTGTTCATGAAGTGGATTATTTCTCACATCTCCAAAGACAATTTTATTAACTAGTTCTTTCACATTGTTAACAACGCTCATAAAAACTATGATTTAATAGCTAAAAAGAATTCACCTGGCAAAGCAGCTAACAAGCTAGTGAGCAGTGACTTAAAGAGAATATTTAATATGAATTTTCAAAAAGTGGAGCTTTTTAGTTCAAGTGCTTCACAAACCTTGGGATAATATATACTGACAATATCATTAAATCAGAGTTTTTTTTTTTTCTATGTGGAATTCAGATTCTGGCTGAATAGTTTGCAGATTTTTGCTTATGTGATATGTTTTGATTTGTATTTTAAGATGAAGAAACACAATCAAACTGACTTGTGACACATCCTACTCATCCATGTGTACTGTCACTAACCCTGTTACAATATGTGACATTTCATAGACAGTTAGTTCATAAGTCTATACAAAAATACCCCAAATGTATCAGACAGGAACATGGAAGCCAGCTGTGAGTTATGGCATTCTTTTCATAGCAGGATGTGATCTTTGTCTGAATTAACCACATGCTTTGTGAACCTTGAACCTTGGAAAATTGTCAGAATTTATAAAATAAACAGATGACCCATGATGTCTGGATATTTCTGAGAGAAAATGCTGACAATTTCTGAGTGCAAACATTTTTTTTCTATAGTTTTACACCACTCCTTGCCTTTAACTAAAAAAAAAAAGTATTTTAAAACATTTGCCCATATAAATTACAACATTTTATCATACTACTAATATGGAATAAGAATATTGTGTTATAGTATTCAAATTACAGATTGAGGAGAAGTCAGATTGAATTACAGAGATGATGTTATAAATTGGACATGTTTTATTTTACAAGATCATATCAATCCCCAGTCCCCCTCACCACCAAAAATAAAGATCGTAATCCAGAAACCTGACATTTTTTCTTGGTACTGTTCTCCTCTTCTATTCAGTGAGAAAACTGAACTACTAAATACTACTTAGAAATGCACAGCCTAAAATTTTAAAAGAAATATTGTTAATTTGGGGGGATGCAATACCTTGATTTACAAAGTGCATATAATTAACAGTAGAAATTATAAAAAATGATTAGCACAATCATTTCAGTGTTACATTCCTTTAAAAAGGTTTTTTAGTGTTGAAAAAATATAAAAGCAATTAATCTTTAATGATTAGCACAAATGGTTATGGGAAATCATTTGTTATTAAACTTTGCAACTAATATTATAGCCCAATATTTGATTTATGCTATAACCTAATGACCTTGGAATTTTCAGCTGAGTGTGGAAGATTATGTTACAGTTTATCCTACAGAAGTGTGGGGTAGTGGTACACTCAAAATGACATCTCCAGACAAACAATCACAGGTAAAGATCAGAACATATTATTGCAAGTCTAGAACTCTATATTATAATATTAACAGAGAAATAATTGTTCAACTTTCTTCCTGTTTAATTAAAGATAAGAAAAATGTAATAAAATAGAAACAAAATGTGATATAAAATATAACTTATGCAGCATAAAGATATGCCAGGCAAATGTAAAATGAACCAATACGCGGGGCTAAGTCCTACTCAGGTGGACTGCATGACTTATGACTTGAAATTAGCCATGTTGTGTAGCTTGCTTTGAGTTCTGAAATGTACACGTAATATAGCAGACACTCACTGTGAAAAACCTTATGCAGGGCTATGATTTTTTTTTTTTTGTCCTGCTTGGAAAAAATACTATCCCAGAAGACACAGTCCTCTCACTGGCCTAGGTTCTGATGCACAGGCAGAGGGAGAGACGCTTGGAGCCCACAAAAGTGCACAGCAGTAACAAGTGTTAAAATATAAAATTTGTCATTTTTATTTAACTGAGGTTAATCTAACACATGTGTATAGGCTCATATAGATAAAACTAAACTCCAATTTCTGCTTTTATAAAAGAGAAAAACTCAGAAATATTGAAACGAATATACTAAACCACAGAGAAAAACAGTACAATGATCTAAATTAGGAGCCCATGTTTATGATAATATTAATAATAGGTATTATGAAAAGGAAGACACCTTTTTAGCTAACAACAATAATTCTTCAAAAGAGAATATATTTTATTCAATGTACTGTGTAATAAATGGAAACCTGACATCACCTTATGCTATGTCCTCCAAATACAGCACAGGCTAGACAACAAGAAAACCTGATAAGTCTTTAATTTGTGGAAGATTTTAAAACAAATTTCTCAGTACCTGAAAGATCGGGGAGAAAATACATAAAAATGGCTGCTTTATAACAAAATTATGATGGAACAGATATTTTCCATCAAGTATTGATATGTTAAACCTTATGTAGTACAGAATATGAAGAAAAACATTTAAAAAATAGAAAAACATTTAAAAATACAAATAAACACATATTTTTACACAGAAATTTAGAAATCTAACCATATACAGCATTATAGCAGGACAGTCCTGTGACATTTTATTTCTTGTCTCTTTTTTCAATTACCATTTATTTTAAACAAATATATACTTGAGACACAATAATTGGTATGTCATGACAAGCACTACATATGTAGGAGACCAGAATGACAGGCATTCCAAGCATGACCCTCCTACTGCACACTGCTATCTTCAGTTCCATGTTATGCCTCAGATGATTGATATTCAGACAGGTAGTGAGGGTAAACAGAACTGCATATGTTCTAGGGTGATAAGATTCTCTTCTGGGTGGCTAACAACCTAAGTTTGCAGGCCAAAAGTTAGAAAAAAAAAGGGCTGCAAGGACAGCCAACATTTTTGCCTTAGCTTTTGAAGGTCAGTGAAGACTCAGGGCATAGGAGAACCTGTACTGTAACATCATATAACTGAGTTATGTCCCAAATTTTCTGATCAAGGTGATTTTGAGGCCACAGAGGAATGTGATCAATTATGTTGCATGTGCCTAAGGAGAGTCACATGGAGAGAAAGCATTTTCTCATGCTTCCACAGAGAGCAAATTGGTCAAGCAATGGCCGTGACTCATCCATATGGCCCACACTACAAACTGCAGTACAGGGTTTCAGTATAAATCCTGAGGGGACTTGCCTGACATTATCAGATACAAAGGTTATATTTCTGGTTATATAAGTATTGCTTTATCTTGGTCTAAACATTCAGCAGAAAAGTATAAAAACAAGGTATACATAGCAAAGCCATATTAATATGCTGAGCTGTAAAAGGCTCAAGTCAACAACTTCTGAAATTGCCAGTCCTATGGATAATCCACTACCATTATGCACTACTGGACTATATTGGAATATTTTGCTGAATTCAAGCACCTACAATATTTAAATGACAATGGAATACCCTTTTCTGACACAACTAAACAAAAAAAGGGATACAAATGAATGACCACTTTGTATCTGTATACCCAAAATAGATAGGATAGATAAACAGCTACATTTTCTTAATTCATTGAATAATAAGATTTTTTTCTAACAGTGTTTGTGGTAGAATATCATGTCTGCATCTTGTACAGTAGTAACCACTAAGAAAACAATATGCAACGTATTTATTATTGAAACTGTACTACTAAGCGATTTTGAAACTGTCTCATTACTATTTGTTTCTCAATAAAATTACTAAAAAATAAGAGAATTATCGAGATTTTTTGATAGAAAAAATATAACAGAAAAATATGTCTTCGCAATTCCATAGTTTATTTTAAATCTTGATTATTTGCTTATACATTCATAAACAAAGCGTTAAGTTTTAAGAAACTGTTAGCATCAAATTCTATAAATTTGATTCTGGGTCTGGCTATGCAGCTCAGACCCACAGTGATCCTCCTGTCTCAACATCCCCAGTGCTGGGATTGTAGGTGTGTGCTACCATGCCTGGTCTCCATGTGTACCTGGTGCTGGACTTGCACAGCACATGGTAATATGTATCGAACTTGAGTCTCTGCACTTGCCTACGCAGGTGCTTAGTCCCTTAAGCTTCTCTGGTGGCTTATTTTGTATAAGATGTTTTCTGAGCTAAAGGAATATGAGGAAAATGAGACATACAAAAATTTTACATTATAGACACTTTGAATTTTTTATAGATCATCATGAAATAATTATGACACACATTTTATAGTAAAATTTGGACTTGGAAAATATATGAACTTCATGAGAAAAAATAGGAATTCATATAAAACTAATTTATATGTAATTATATTAGAAGGTAACAATGTTGAATGCTGATGTGATCAATCTCCAAATAAAGTATATAAAGTTATATTAGAAATCATTAAAAACACATATAAAGCACAGTCATAAAAAATTAAAAATGGAAAAACTGAACTAAAACTGTAAAGAATCAATGTAGTTAGTATGTTGGTTGAGTCTTCAAAGCTAATTTTTTTAATATAGGTGGCACAATATAAGCAGAATGTACTTTCAATTGAGATATTTAATCTCTTAATTTAGAGAGATTACTATCAGAGTGCTTGAGTTATTTACACATTGAACATCATCTCATTTAATGATGACTGCATACATAATATTTGTCCCATAAGATTATAGTTCAGCTGAAAAATCCCTGTTCTCTGGCTACAGTGTAGCAGTTCTAGGGTTGTGGCACAATCCATTGTCCCTGTGTTTCTCATGATACTGGGGTAGGTAAACCACCTGCCCTAAGAGAAGCGTAATCATGTAGTGTTCTTGGTGACAATAAATCGCTATGTTACTTATGTGTTTATCATACTTTTAAAAATTATTTTGCAGTTCACTCCTACATATGCTAAAATAAAGTTGGCTATAATATCACTTCAGCTATGTCTTTTCAGAAGTATATGGAGAAGGCTTTCTCATTAAAGTGCTTCTAAATTCAATTTATATTACTGTCCCTGAAGCTTTTTCAGTGGGACAAGATGCAAAGGTCTCCACCTTTGATATATGGAATTTGAATCTGAGTAGGATTGAGCTCTTGTATAAATATGTTTTAGTTTTTAACCAAGAAGCTATAAATGACTAGCATAAAATACAGAAAAAGAAGAATAAAATCCATGCTGAGGGTATAACCCCATGATATGGTACTTCCGTAACACCCAGTGGGCCCCTCCACCTCCTCAGAGCTAGCTCCAACAATCCTTTTGTTACTTTTTCCCAAAATCAGTACCCTCCTTTGATTTGGTGAGAGTCACCAAAGAAAACTGAGGTACGAACCTAAGTCTCTTCAGGTTTGCTCTCAATGATCTTTTGCACTATACTTTTACTGAACTTTTTCTGGCTTTAGAAACATGAATATTCAGCCATCGCGTTACAAGTGTGTGTGGTATTCAGTGTAGTACCGTACTCTGCTGCTTACAGCCTAGAAACCATGGCCTACACCGTATAGTCAGCCTGTGTCATAGACTCTGTCTTTTAGCATTGAGTACTTCATGATGTTTGGACAGCTATATTGCTATTGGTGCATTTCCCAAAATTAAGTTTACTTTTAAGTGATATATACCTGCATATTTGAACCCTTAAGAGAAGCTTAATATTCTCTCATCTTCAACTGAATAGTAATTTTCAGACATGTGAAAGGAAATTTCTTAAGTCCTCGGAAATTAAAATTAGATAGTAAAGTGCAGCCCATATACTGGCATTTATAGCTCTTGGAGGAGGTGTTCCTCTCATTGTCCCAAAGGAAAGTATCTCATAATGTACAGAACATTAAGTATGATCAACAGAAATATAGCAAAATTTCAGGTAACACACCTTTGTCTGCAAGGAATAAATTCTAAGAATCTCAGTGGATGCTTGAAGTAGCATATAGTAAAAATGTGTGTGTTTTTTTTCTATATATACAGAACTATGATAGCGTTTAATTTATAAATGAGCATGGGACTAATAGTAAAATATAGTAACCATAAATATAGTATAATGAAGTTGTTTACAACCCATGAATTGTTAATATCTGAAATTTTTCATTTGATATTTTCATGCGTCTACTGATTACAGGTAACTGAAACCACAGATATAGGTGAACAGACAGAAGAGAATACAATAAAATGCAGTAATATGCAATGTGAAATTAAACATTGTCTGAACTAAAGCTGTTATCCAAAAACAATGCACTGAGCATGCAGAGACAGAGGAAAACAAGGAACTGAACAAAACCCTGACAACTGACCTGGTGGACAGGGATACTGAATAAAGATATGCTGTGCTTTGTCTGCTCAAAAGTGTAGGAAAATAGGAAAAAAAATCGAATTGGAAGATCAAAGACTATTCAAAAGCAAAAGTATAATCTCAAAGTTAAATTTTCAGTTGCTTTAGAATAGTAGTCAATGAGATATTGCAAAAGAGATATCAGTAAAGTCCAGTACATATTGGTGGAAACTGTACAATGAAGTGGGAATACAAAAACACATTACTAAAAATCTTAAATCAAAATATAACAAATAGCAAATAAGAAAAACGTAGTAAGACTTTCATCATGAAAATTGTAGCAATGGCTTTAAAAAAAAGTTTCTTTTAGGGGCCAAGGAGATGGCTTAGTAGAATAAATTCTTCCCTGGCAAGTTCAGGGGACTCAGTTCAATCCCCTGTTCCTCCAGAAAAAAAAAAAAAAAAAGTTTCTCTGAAGTTGAAACAAATAAATCCCAGATTGTAAAAAGAAGTTTAATGAAGATGGAGCAGAATCAAGTGACTGGAATGAAGTGACGAGAGAGAGAGAGAGAGAGAGAGAGAGAGAGAGAGAGAGAGAGAGAGAGAGAGAGAAAGAGAGAGAGAGAGTTATAGAAAGAGATAAAATGGTAACATTATTTATTTGGAAAATTATTTAAGGTTCACGACATATTTTAAGCAGGATTAATGTATGTAGCAACATTGTTAATATACTAGAAAAATATGCCCTCCATCTAGAATCTCAAGCCTAATAAAATGTAGTGACAATAAGGCAGAAATGCTGTCTCCAACAGACATTGTGAAAATCTATTTATGACACATTGCTACAAAACAGCAAAGGAAATTCTGCAGGCTACCGAGAAAGAGCACTAAGAGAAGGAGGGAAGCAGGGAATGATGGGCAGCACAAGGCACAAAAAGAGAAACAAGATGTGCTACATCTGTGAGCCTACGTTCCACAATAGACACAGTCACACACACTGCAAACAGGCAGTAATGGAACACGAAGCTTGAGACTACATGAAGCATGGAGAGAAGCCTGAAGTGGTGGTGGGTGCCCAGCACTCTGCAAGGCTGAGGCAGAAGGATGGCTCCTGGGAGTGCGGTTGGGGCATCGGTTACTTCCTGAGAAACTATCCCCTCTCTAAATGATCCTCGGTGGGGATGTGATTCCGGGTTGTGTTCAATCCCAGGCACAAGAAAACAGGCAAAACAGAATAAAAAAGCTTTTCATATTTACCTAATGCAGTTACCTAAAGCAAAAATGAAGTATATAGAAAAAACAGAAACGCCTGAGGAGATGACCTTGTCCTAGATCTTATATTACAAGTGAATTGACTTGCAATTATTGCATGATAAACTGCCCTAAAATAGAGTGTTTCAAATATCAAAGAACTGACAAAAAATACAAAAATATAATAGTAAGTCAATATTGGTATAGATAGTTCAGTGGACTTAAGCGCCTGCTGAGGCAGACGCAAGGATTGGGGTTCCATCCCCTACATGCAGTGCCAATCCCACCCCGGGGGCACGCTGAGATGGTTAATGAGCCTGGGTGTGGTGGGCACCAGTGCTGGGAGGCTGAAAACAGGATGATCACTTCAGGTCCGATCTGTGTAGTGAGGCCCTGTAGACGCTATACAAAATATAATAGTAATAATAATAATAATAATAATAATAATCCAAAAAGAAGAAAGGATTTTAAAAGTACAAAATGCCAGAAAAGAAAACATTGCGTGAAAAAAAATAGTAAAACTAAAAAAAAATTACATTTAGAAAATATAAATGCCCAATTAAAAGGAAAAATAGAATATCCAATTTCATAGATTAAATAAGCAATACCCAATTTATACTGTCCATAAAAACGTTATAGTATCAATACCTGCAGAAAGAGACGCATCAGAGTATGCAGTGTAAACATTAATCAAAAATAAGCTACCGGGGAGCTGCAGAGTTAGCTCCGCAATCTAAGCACCTGCCTAGAAAAGTGCAGCGACCCGTGTTCGATCCCGGTACCACATGCTTGCTGGTCCCGGGCCCGGGTGCGCAGAGCTGACTACCGAGACCGCGCACGTGGGCGCATGTGTGTAATCTCAGCGCTGATGAGGCTGAAATGGGAGGATCGCTACGAGTCTGAGCTGTGTATTGAGACCCTGTACACCAAAAACATAACATTAAAAAAAAGCTAAAGTGTTTTTTATTAATATGAAACAAGTATGCACAATACAGGGAATTTGACCCAGGATAAGGAGAGACATTTTAAAATGAAACACAAACCAAGTGCTCATGAAGATGTACTGATTCTAAAATATGACACCACACTAATGAAAGAAGAACTGGATGATATTCTCTTCTTTTCCCAGTATTAATAAAAAAAAAAGGATTAAAAGTAAGAATATGGACATTTAACTAAGACTCTAAACTAACTCAGCTTAGTTGATGGTTGGATGACACTTACATACTAAAATAACAACAGAAAATACCTTGAAGAGTACCATAGCATTGCCCTTGATACATTATATTCAAGCATTAATAATATAACATTAGGGCTGGGGAGACGGCTGAGTGGAATAAGCGCTTCCCTGGCAAGTGCAAGGGACTGAGTTCAATCCCTGGTTCCGCAAAAACAACAATAATATAACATTACAATATAATCTGTATTGTATTGTATAATCTGTATTATATTGTACAATATAATCTGTATTATATTACATATATATAATATATACATATTATATTGTAATGTTATGTTATTAATGCTTGAATATATATGTAAATTATCCATTCTCATCCAAATAGAAGTAAGTCAGAACAATAATTAAATTTCAATAGTAAAATAAAGAACTCTGGAAAATTTCTGAGTATTTGGAAATCACACAGTATATATTAAATAACCCATGAGTGAAATCAAAAATCACATGGGAAATCAGAAAATATTCTGACCTGAATGAAAACAGATCCATGGAAACTCAACTTGTGTAGACTGAAAATAAAGCATTTCTTACTGCTACAGTAAAAGTGTACGGTCAGTTGTTCGCATACTGTCCTTAGTAAATAAGAAAAATAAAAGTGCTATAACAAATAAAAGGGTAGAAATAACAAAGTTAAGAAAAACAATTTAAGGACACTGAAAATAAGAATATAACAGCAAAAAACAATGACATTGAAGGCTAATTGTTTGAAAAGTTTATAAAGTTGATAAGCTCCTATTTAGACTAATTCAGAAAAACAAAGTTGCAAATTGCCTATTACGAACTTATTTATAAGATGTGACATATTTTACAGCCCATTATTTGAAAGATGGAAGAACTAATACTCTAATACTTTTTCAAGAAGCAATAGATAAAATAAATAGCCTTATTCAGTAATGAAATCTGAAAATCACAGGTTTTGTTTATCTTCTCCTTGAATTGGTAGTAGAAACTGGGATTTGTGTCATTATTAATTTTTTTGGAATTATTATTTCTTGTTTGGAGTATTTCATTGCTTTTGTTCTAGTTATGCAAGACAGGGCTTAGCTGATGTCATTTCAATATTATTTTTCTTCTGATAAAGATATTTATACAAAAAAATTCATTTGATGATGATAATTAATTTAGTAAATTTCCAACACTTAAAAGTTTGTGAGCATATGATATGCTTAATCTACAAGGCTGAGATTTTCCCATAAAAATGAAGAAATAACCACCAAATACATTTTAAAACCATATGTCTTTACCAATGAATTCTATTCAGCATTTAATAAAATTTAATAATAGGACCAATTCTTGATAGACATAGAGCGCAAATGAGCACAGTTCCGTTTGTGAGGTCTGCATTTTACTGACAATATTACAAGATATAGATATTGCAAAAAGAGAAAATTGAAAGCCAGACTTCCTCTCAAAAATGGTCACAAGTGATACACAACCAAATGTTTATCAAGTAAGAATTTTCAGCAAATAAAAAGTGCATAATGGTCAAGTGCTGTTCGTTATAGAAATTGAAAAATTATTAACATTCAAAAATCCATTGCTCACGTACTTGCAGCAAACCAGCATTTGAAGACATATTTCTTAAACTAATAAACAGTATATCTGAAAGCCTTCAATTAACCTTATGTTTAATTTGAGAAGATGAATGATTTCACTCTGTAGTTTTGTTCTAGCATGACAGAATTCTTTTCAAAAAGCTCCGTAAAATATGAAATAAAATCTTTGGTTTTGTTTATCTTCTCCTTGAATTGGCAGTAGAAACTGGGATTTGTGTCATTATTAATTTTTTTGGAATTATTATTTCTTGTTTGGAGTATTTCATTGCTTTTGTTCTAGTTATACAAGACAGGGATTAGTTGATGTCATTTCAATATTATTTTTCTTCTGATAAAGATATTTAAACAACAAAATTCATTTGATGATGATAATTAATTTAGTAAATTTCCAACACTTAAAAGTTTGTGAGCATATGATATGCTTAATCTACAAAAAAAAAAAAGAAAACTCAAAATTTTAGGTTGCAGTATTATATCTTATTATGACATAGGTGATGCACAAATTTTTAAAATAATGTGTTTGATGTCTCATATCCAATAATAATGCAGATATAATAGGCAGTGAATTTTTTTTTTTATGTATTTAGTATAGGGCCTACAAGATCTCACTACACAAATCAGACTTGTAGTAGTCCTCCCGTTTTCAGCTTCTCAGGCACTGAAATTACAGCCATGCACCACCACACCCAGTCTCAATCAGCATCTCCGGAATGCCCCTGCGGCAGGGCCAGCACAGATTCCCAGTCTCTGCACCTGCATAAGCAGGTGCTTTAGTTCCCTGAGCTATCTGGCTGACCATTAGGTATGAAAATTTAAAGTAACATTAAATTTATTGTCCTGGCTCTAAAAAGACTAACTGAGCCTGAAATCTTTGAAATATTCGATTCTAATGTGAATAGTCAGAGTCCTTGAGATACCTGTGTCCATCATAGACAGAAAAAAGAAAGTTTTGGAAGCTGTTCAAAGTAAACTTCTTGATGAGTTCAAGACCTTGTCTAGAGCTATTTGTCCTTTAAATTGTATTATGTCTGTCTTTTACTATCCAGGGATGTATGGTTTGCCACTTTGCTTGACTCTGACAAATTTCTTCATATTCTAAAATTAAAACAACTAAGATGTTTTAAAATAGAGAGATTTATTTAAAACCTAGCTGTGTTAAATTTTATATTAGAAGTCCTGGAATTAGTTAACAGACAAGCCATTTTTTCATACCCTCATTTCAGTACATTCCAGGTGATAATCTTTGAACAATTTGAGACATATAAAAAAGAAGTATACCAAATCAGAAGGGTATTTTCCCATTTTATACAATGCAGAAGTGTGTGTCTCTGTGGAAGACACTGTCTCGGCATCTGCAGAGCTGAACAGACTTCTTCACCGCAGGGTGAGCACAGTTCCCTGTGGTAATGGGATTCACACGTGGAGCAGCTTGGCTGCACTGGCCGAAAGCCAGCTGGGTACAGAGTACTGCAACACAACCTGAGACAGCACAGGACATCAGATTTGGTTGTAGAAATGAGATTCTAAGAGAAATTCATACACTGGATACTTAATAGTGTTAAGAAAAGTCCACTTAATACTATTACTCAGCACAGGGTGGGATTCAGTTTCTTAAATAGATGTGAAGTGCCTAGAACCAGTATTAAACATTGTATTCTAATCAACTTGTTTTTCAGGAGTAGGATGTATAGTAGAATAAGGATTTGTTGTTGTTCTGACAAATCAGAGTTCAGTACAAGAGCTTCTACTCTGTAAAATGTTAACGTCTTGAGACTCTAATGAGAGTACATGAGTGGGGATTACCATTCTTTTTTTTTTTTTTTTTTTTGTAGTCAGCTCAGCCCAGGCGTGGCTGGTGCAGCATGTGATGTTGGCGATCAAACCACAGTCCCTGCACTTTGCCTAAGCCTGCCTCAGCAGTTGCTTTAGACTGCCGAGCTATCTCTCCAGCCCCTTCCCTTCCATCCTGATGTAAATGTTTATCCAAACTTAAAACTAATACTGCATAAGTATGACAGGATAAGTTTCTACCGGGAAATCTAACAATAGCTGTCATTATCTATCTTTTATTGTATTTTAAATTTTTATTATTGATTCAAAATAGATTTTCAGTATGTGGTTCGGGTGTTCTTGCAGTACTGAGGATAGAGCTTGGGTCGTGTGATTACCAGACAGACACTTAGACCACCAAGCTATCTCTCTAGCCCCAAGACATCTATCTTTTAAAACAGTGCCCCAGAAATCCTTGTAACACTTGCACTGCAACTACTTGTGTCCACTAATTCCAACTATTGTGAATGTGAAGGAAATGCTACGATGCCAATTTCTACACTTGGTACTAAAGTAACTGACTGATTTTACCAGAAGTATCTTGGAATACTTACTGTGCAAAGCCAGTTTCTAAGCAGTGGCTCAGGGAATGCTGCCTGGCCAGGAAGTGGCTGAGAAGCCAGAGTAAATGGTCCACTGTGGGACTGGGTGGTGAGAAGTCAGGGGTCTCAGGCTCAGCTGCACTGCAGTGTCTATTCTGGAGAACCCCATGAGCTGCCCGGCCACTGTCACCAGAGGCACATGCCATGTGAAGGCAGCTTGTATGCACCAGAATACAAGCTTTTACCATCACTTTGCACCAGCACTTTGACTTGAGCTTCTCCATGTCTGGAGCTGTTAAAAAGAAATCTCTGTTGCTCCTAAAACCCTCTTTCTGGTACTTTGGTATAATGGCCAAAATATAATGACACTGATGTGTAAAAGGATGAATCATGTTAAGTCCCCAAAAATTCATTCAATAAATTAAGAGCCTAATATGAGCCTAGCCCTCAGAAGTAAATAACATATGGCCTGTTTTAATGACTGTTAGTCACTGAGCTCTGATACCTGACATCTACACCTCTAAGAGGACTAGTTTTCTTTTGTTTTGTTTTTTGGTGCTGGGAATTGAACTTGGGACCTTGCATTTACTAGGTACGTACCATGACTTCTGAGCTATATCCTGCCCGTGGAACTTAGTATGATGATTAAGGTATAATGTAAATAGAAGGAAAGATAAAAAAATGAAAATATATAAAATGATACTATTTTCTTGGGTCCTGATTCCAGTTATCCAAAGAGTCATTTTATGTTTATTGGATGTCTTTACCATTTAAAAAATCCTTCCTCTGCCCTCTTTTAGAACTTGTTCTAAAACAAAAAGAGTCCAACATATAGTTGCACGACATGAATACTCTTTGCTCCTCTTACCATGGCTTTTACCTTTATGGAGTTAGCTTTCTTGAGCTTATCTGTTTTTTATAGTGTGTACCTCTTTTTTTTTTTTCTTACAGAAGGGATCATTGCACTAGAAAAATAAAATAAGGCTATACTTTTGTCCATAATCCATAAAAATAATTATTTCATGTAAGCAACTTAGGGCAAAGGAAAAGTTTATTAGCTTCTTTGTAACAACAGACTTGTGTCCTACTAGAGTAGTTTTCTGCTTATCCATCAATAAAAACAGACATTGTTTTGTTCTTATAAAAAATGTCTAACTTTTTTCTTGTCTTTCTATTTTCCAGTGCTATTTCTTCACTATTGCTTAAATCTTATATTTTTCTATACTAGTTCACTAATTTTTTGTTACATTGAATGGTCATGACTGGTTACAACCAAAAAAAGTGTATAGGAAATAATATTATACAAATTGTCAGCAAATATTCCCTGAGAAAACTAGGATATTGCTAATTGGTTATTCAATCAAAATTGACTCATATTTTATGATAGGAATTTGAAACTCAGACTAATTAAAATTTCTCATTGATAACTGACAATTTTTCATATTCCTTGCTTTATATCTACTGACCTAGAATATTGCTTTGCTTGCATATTAATATTAATTTCTCCTCTGTTCATTTCTATTGTTATGTGCATGTATCACTTTCTTAAGGATTTTAGGCATATTTGTCTGAGGTCCATTTGTTTTTTTGTTCTTTAATTTTAGGAATGGGTCTACAGGGTGTTCAGGGTCTCACTACTAGATCGGATTCATAGTGATCCGCCAGTTTACAGCCCCTCAAGAGCTAGGATGAAAGACATGCACCATCACACCCAGTCTCAATTGCTGTATGCCCTGGGGGTGAGGCCTGCAAAGCAGGCCAAGGAATCGAGCCCCTGGACCCTGCACCTGCTTGCGGGCACTTCAATCTAATGAGCTATTTGGCCTATCCAGCTGAGGTCCACTTGAATGATCTCATCTTAATCTTTTCAAAAATTCTTCATGGAAAGACACATTCACAAGTACTTTAGATTAATACTTGGAACACATTTCAATTCATCTTTGTGTATTGATTTCAGTGTGTGCTAATAGCATAATAACCAAACATATAGTGATCAAAGAAGGAATATGGTATATAAATGTGCTAGTACTTCATTTGCCAGAATATCTTTCACTTACTCGACTTATTTACCCTTTTTTTTTGTAGAGGAAAATAGTAAAAAATAGTAAATAAAATAATAAACAAAACAAATAAGGAACATATAGCTGTAATCTCTGAGAGTGAGTCAGAAATATCAAATTTGAACCACAATCAGGCAATTAAGTGACTTAGGGTGGTCTCATCCAAAAGTAAAAGGACTAAGGCTATGCTCAACATAAACCTCTGCCAAAAAAGGAAAATAAATCGAGTAAGTGAAAGATATTTTAACAAATGAAGGACTAGTACATGCATATACCAAATCTTTCGTTGATCACCATATGTCTGTTTATTAAGTTATTTGCTTCCTAGCTCCAGAAATCAATGTAAGAAGATAAAAGAGACTATGTAATTACAATTTGGGAAGTGATTTTAGTAAGGTGTTTCATGGTCAGGTTTTTAAAATTCTCTTCAGTTTTCTTTCAATTATTTTCTTTTCTGTATTTTAGGGAAGGGACTTCAGGGTGTTCAGGGTCTCACTACTAGGTCAGACTTGTAGTGATCCGCCTTTTTTACAGCCTCCTAAGAGCTGGGATTACAGGCATATGCCATCATGCCCAATTTCAATTTCCATCTCAGAATATCCTAGGGGCGAGATTGGCCCTGCAGGCCAAGGTATCGAACCCCTGACCCTTGCACCTGCTTGCAGTCATTTTAATCAACTGAGCTTTTGGCCTGCCCTTTCTTCAGTTTTCTAGAGTCCTTTTATTTTTTCTCAAAATGGAAATGGATTTTGGTGATCACTGTTTTTTTCATTAGAACTACTAATTGATCGATAATTCCATCGATCAATGAGTAAATGAAATGAAGTTTTACACAAAATTGTAAGGAGAAAGGTGGTAAAAATGAGAAATGAGTCAGTAACTAAGAATAGATCCTAAAGGATGTTCCATAACATGAGCTCAGGGCAAGACATGTAAGAGCAATTTTAACAGAAAAGACTCCCATCTTACAAAAATGACTTGTATTGAAAATAATAAAGTAGAATAACAATAGGAGAATATTACATATCTGTTCAGTATGGCAATCTTTTTATTTCCACCTGAATGATTTTTATTTGTACGATTTATATTCACATAAGGATCACATTAATCACAGGGAATCTCCAAATGTGCATTATACGCCTGATTCTCTTTGGATCCTCTCATTTCTCTACCCCCATTTACCAAAGCTTTCTTTCCATTTTTCCCTCTTTTTTTTTAACTTTTATTTTCATTCCTTTCCTCCTCCCCATTCCTTTGGTCTCTTTCTGCTTTGACTATTTTTTTCCTATTTCACAATATCCATTACATTGTTTGGTTCTTGTTTACACTTGTAGTTTCTCATACAGCAGAAACAAGGTGACATTTACAAATGTGTGTCTGATTTATTTCACTTAAGAGTTTTCTGTCAAGATTCATCCACTTACCAAGCAATGACTCAAGCTTGCTCTTCTTTATGGCAGGGTAGTGCTCCATTTTGTAGTCTTTATCATGCATAATTTGTTAGAGACCTATAATATTCAGTCAAAATATATTTGTGAATGAATTATAAACTAATCCATTTCTTACATAGAATATGCCATGATAAGTTTCTAATAAATATAGGAGAGAAATAATTCCTACACAGGAAGATATCACAAGTGATGAGTTTATGCCCCTTAAAATTAAATGGATTCAAGGGAACAAAGGAGATTAACAGTAGGAAAATTTTACTACAAGATAGCTCCCCAGAGACAGGCAAGGTCTTCAAAGTGTATCTCCATGAATGCTATTTTATATATATACATATATATATATATATATATATATATATATTATTATTATTTTTTTTTTTTTTGTGAAACTGGGGATTGAACTCAGGCCCTTGCCGAGGAAGTGCTTATTCTGCTGAGCCATCTTCTGTCCCTTCCATTAATTTTTCTCCATAATTTTACTGAAGAAAAAATAGCAATGAGATAGTTTCAAATCAAATAATTAGGACAGATGTAATAATTAATACATTGCATATTGGTTTCTTAGTGGTTATTTGCTGTACAAGGTGCTGACATGATATTCTATTTACAAACACTATTAGAGCACACTATTCATTGAATTAAGAGAATGTAGCTGAATAACTATCTTTTTTAAAGCTGATTTATAGTACAGTTTCAATAATTAATACTTTTTTTACATTGTCATCCTCCTAATAGTTATCCATAGTATGAGAACCAGACAGGATATCTTGTCCAAACACTATTAGTGCAAATCTCTCTTCTCATAGAACTACACAAAAGTAACTACATATTTTTCCTGACTATTGTGTATATACAAATACAGAATGGTCTCTCCTTTGTATCCCCTTTTTTTTGTTTAGTAGTGTCAGAGATGATATTCTATTGGCATTCAATTATTATCGGTTTGTAAATTCAGCAAAACACTCCAATACAGTCCAGCAGTCCACAATAGTAGTGGGTTATTCACAGAAGTTGTTGACTAGAGCCATTTACAGTTCAGCATACTAATGTGTCTACACTATATATACCTCGTTTTCATACTATTCTGCTGGATGGTTAAGACCAAGATAAAACAAGACCTATATAATAAGAAATATATTATACTGATTCCAAAACCAGAGAAAGACACAACTAAAAAGAGAACTACAGGCCAACATCCATCATGAACATAGATGCAAAAATACTCAATAAAATCCTAGCAAACAGAATACAGCAAATCATCAAGAAGATCATACACTGTAATCAGGTAGGATTCATCTCAGGGATGCAAGGATGGTCCAATATTCGAAAATCTATAAATGTAAAACACTATATTAATAGACTGAAATCTAAAAACCACATGATCATCCCAATTGATGCAGAAAAAGCTTTTGACAAAGTCCAACACTCATTCATGTTCAAGGTCCTGCAGAAAATTGGAATAAATGGACTGTATCTTAACTTCATAAAAGCCATCTATGACAACTCAACAGCTTATTCTAAATAGGGAAAACGGAAATGTTTTACACTTAGATCTGGTACAAGACAAAGAATTCCTCTATCACCCCTCCCATTCAATATAGATTTGGAATCATTAGCTATACCCATCAGACAAGAGGGAGAAATTAAAAGAATAAAAATAGGTAAAGAAGTTAAATTATCACTATTTTCAGATGACATGATACTTTACTTGGAAGTCCCAAAGAACTCCACCAAGAACCCACTAGAATTGATAGACAAGTTCAGTAGCATAGAAGCATATAAAGTCAATACTCAACAGTCAATAGCATTCCTCTACACAGATAATAAACACACTGAGAAGGAAACTATAGAAGTAATACCTTTGCCAATAGCACCACGGAAAATGAAATACCTTGGAAGTCACTTAACCAAGGAAGTCAAAGATCTTGTCATGGAAAAATACTGTACCACAAGATAAGAGATCATAGAGGATTTCAGAAAATGGAAAGATATTCCATGTTCCTGGATAGGAAGAACCAACATTGTGAAGATGGCCAAACTCCCAAAATTGTTGTATAGATTTAATGCAATCCCTATCAAACTGCCACCAACATACCTTCTAGACCTACAGAAATCATTCCTAAAATTTATTTGGAATGAGAAAAGACCTAGAATAGCAAAAGCAACCCTGTCCAACAAAGACAAGATAGGAGGCATTATAATTCCTGACTTGAAATTATACTACAAAGCTACTGTGAGAAAAACAGCAAGGTACTGGCAACAAAATAGACCTCAGGAACAATGGAATAGATTAGAAGATGCAGAGGCCTCTATGAACAGACTCAGCCATCTGATCTTCGACAAAGGGTCCAAACATGCTTACTGGAAGAAAGATAGCCTCTTTAAAAAATGGTGCTGGAAAACTGGCTCTCTACATGCTGAAAACTAAAACTTGACCCAGGTCTATCACCATGCACTAAGCTACAGTCAAAATGGATTAAAGATCTACACATTAAAACAGAAACACTCAATCTCCCGGAAGAGAGAGTAGGAGTAACCCTTGAAGACATAGGAGTAGGCAAAGAGTTCATGAACAAACATGTATTCATATAGGAAACACTTGAAAGAATTAACAACTGGGACCAACTCTTATTGAGAAGTTTTTGCATGTCAAAAGAAATTATCAACAAAGTGAGAAGACAATCCACAAATTTCAAAATATCCTCACTAATGAGCACTCAGACAAAGGTCAGCTCCCTCCATTAATTTTTATAGAGTAAAATCAGGAGGTGTGTACTTTGATCAAACTATAGTCAACCAATAAAATTAGAAGTATAGCCATTTAGATAAAATTGGTCCAGGGAATTGAGATACATTGCAAGGGCTTTTAGCTAGGGTCATTAAGCTTGGCTTAGCTATGCTTCTAAAACGAATATTCTTGGCAGTGCATGGGTCCACATATTTTGTTCATTCGTCTGAGAATGTCTGATGTATATCTGGATTTAATGGACTGAGCAGTGCTGTGGTGGGTTGCCAACCTATGGTCAAACTGGAACACCTAGCTGAACTGTACTAGTGTGCTGGGTGTGCAAGGTTCACCTGAGGACTGTCGCTAGCAGCATAAGAGGAGAAATAGAGAAGCTGTTGGGAAGCTGTTTGGAGAAGCTGTTGGAGCTGTTGGTAGCTGCTGGTTCTCGTGGGCTATTCTGCTGGCAGAATTTGCCATGTTGTTGTTCCCTCTGAACTTGGCTGTTCTCATCAAAGGAGGGGCTCTGGACCTTGTTGTCACTGAGAACAGTTGTGGTTCACTTTGGGGGAGCTCTAATCCTCATCTTGAACACCACTTCCTAGCTCCAGAGGGGAAGATAGTGCACAGTTCAGTCTGCTGGAGAAGCTTGTCATGTGGACCGATGGGAGCTCAGCTTTGCTCCTCTTTGGAATGATATGCGGAGATGAAACTCCCAACCTGAAAGGTAGCTGAGAGAAGTTCTTGATCTCTGAAACTGAAGAAAGAATTTTAGGAACAAAAAGAGGTTAAAAGCAGAATATTTACTGGAGGAAAGAAAGCTTCTGTCCAAGACAAGGACAGAAAGAGGACCCCAAAGATGTTGTCCCTGGGAAGCTTTTTTTTCAAGGAATTTTACCATGAGGTGAGGTGGGCCTAAGAAGGAGAGCACGGGATTTCACTTAGGTGGGCGTGAGGTGGTACAATGCTATGGGCAATCAATGAGATTACAACCATGATTGCTCGGGTGAAATTGATTAAATTGGAATCAAATGGGGAAGCAAGTGTCATAGCAAGTGGGCATGAATACAGGTCTCTGCCTGAATGGGTTTGGGATAGTGACTCTTTTGTGCTTTCAAGGTAATTTATACCTATTTAGAATATCAGTCCCTGATGCCATCCCTAGAGAAGTGTGTGGCTGCATTTGTTTACTCTTTTGTCTTGAGGTCTGGCCCACAACATGTGTGTCTATCTCTTCCAGAGTTGTGAAGTCACCTTGTCTTTATATTGTCTCCTTAAGGGCCTAAATTTGTCTGATTGTCTATAATATTTCTACCTAATTTAGCTGCCTACAACAGCATGAGCTTGGCACCTCACTGTTGCTGAGGCTTGGCTATGTACTTTTCAAGGTAGCTCTGGTTCTTTCTTTGAACACTGTTCTCTGGTTCTAGTATAGATCCTTCTGTTTGCTAGCACAGATCCTTCATCATGCTGGCACAGACTTTCTAGCTTTTACTTCTGACCTCTACGTCTTCCCAGCATAGATATATCAAGTAGGCCTGCATGAGACCTGGTCATGGGCTCTAGTTCTGGTGGACTCATGAGAGGCCTTGTTATGGACTTTATATTTTGAGATAGACTCATGCAGGATATTAGGATCCAGAACTTCAGCTAGATTCTTTGGTCTTTAGTGTGTGGACAGATTTCCCGTACTCTTTGTATATGATTCTTTGAGTGATTCATCATAAAAAATCTTGTAAAATGTGTCCTGTATTGTATTGTATTGTATTGTATTGTATTGTATTGTATTGTATTGTATTGTATTGTATTGTATTGTATTGTATTGTATTGTATTGTATTGCATTGCATTGCATTGCATTGCATTGCATTGCATTGCATTGCATTGCATTGCATTGTATTGTGTTGTATTGCATTGCATTGTTCCCCTAGCAAAAACCCAAAACCACAACAGGCACTGATTATGATATAATCCCCAGTTTCTTTTCAGCACTTAGAAAAGTGGGCAAGTCAGCCCTGGAACTTTATCTTAAAGTCCTGCCCTCTTCAGCTACATCTCCATCTATGTTTTTTGATGTGTCCTCCTCTTATGACCTGACTCCCAGAACAGCCCATCCTTATGTTTGGCTATTAATTTCCATCTAACTTACTTTCCTGTAATGTGCTACTTTTGTATTGATGATAAAGTAAAACACAATTTAAGTGACTGAAGGGAGTATATTATAGAAGGATAAGAAACTAAGAAGCAACAATCTCAGACATTGTAAATGGCAGGGATTGAAACTGCTGCAATTGTGGTAGTCGGTGTTCATGATAGCTATCAGTAGTATATAATTAAGAGTAGTAAACAATTCTGTAAGTACAAGTGAGCAAATTACAATGAAACACACAAAAATTTAATTATATATTGTCTCTGAACAATGATTTACAGAACCATTGCCATTCTCAATACTTTAGCTTTTGGTATTCTTGCATCATTAATCAAACAAAACAGAAGAAATTAAACAAAAAGATGTGTGATACTTTCCTTGAAACAATAGATTCCTAAAGTGGAATTATTTAAAGTTGAAAATCTGTTTTTGCCAATTATTGGCAAGGTTTTTCTTTGTTAATGTCACTTCTTTGTGAGTTATGATACTATGTCTGTAAAATGTTAATAAATATTTATGCCATCAGAACTTCCTGTGTTCATGACTGACTGCAGACCACAACAATGCTGAGGAATATGACCTTCAGAGAATTCCTTACACAGGGCTGCTTAATGTGTGTTGATGATAAAGACCTCTGTAACAAAACTACTAACACTCATTTTGCTCCAACACCATATTCCACAGGCACAAATAATGATGTGTCTGCTGTGTTCTACCTTAAATCTTAAACTATTGAATAATGAAAAGCAAGCACTACAGAATCAATTTGGAAAACACATCATTGATGTCTTTAGATACCACATCAACTGAAATAATCCAAGAGAAAACAAACTTCACCCATTAATTTGTTTCTGCTGAGTAATCCCAGAGTGTGACAGAAGCCAATACTGTACTGCCTTTTGTCCAATCCTAAATGGGAAGGAAGTACCCAAGTGGGCCAAAACGTGTATTTTAAGATGATAGTAACATAAGGTATGATATGCTTATATTTCAACCTACATGCTTAAATTTCAATTTGATCCAATTATTTTAAAATATGTTAAAACTACAGAAATATTGAATAGTTTCTGTTTTATGTTCCTAGGAAAAATAAATATGTTATACTTTTAATAAGTAAGCAAAAATTAAGAAAATAAGTTCAAACGCATACAATGCCATAGTATTCTAAACTCCACAAATACAGTAGTCTATGAAAATAATTTTTAAATCTATAAACATAAATAATGTTTCTCTTGAACATTCAGACATATAAAGAAATTCAATGTATTTCTCTTAAAACTATCTTGTTCTCATTTTGAG
This sequence comes from Ctenomys sociabilis, assembly GCA_004027165.1. Classification (NCBI taxonomy): domain Eukaryota; kingdom Metazoa; phylum Chordata; class Mammalia; order Rodentia; family Ctenomyidae; genus Ctenomys; species Ctenomys sociabilis. The sequence continues at coordinate 30,525 of PVKA01003224.1, forward strand.
AATATGTAAGATAACCAGAAATATATCACCAGACTATACGCACATATGTGTAAATACATTTACATTTATAGATGCATAATATGAGGTGACAAAAGATTAAACTATCTAGCAGCTAAGTTTCACCATTGACACAATCCTGCCCAGTATATTGGAGACAGTCAGGATGCGCTGTACACTGCTGTCTGGAAAAAACATAGATGAACTAAATGTAAGACATAGCCGGTGTCCCTAGAGCACCATAATTCATCTGCTCTCAAAGAGTTAGTGTGTCTAGGAATCATTATCTAAGACTAAAGGGGCTTCTGTGAAACCAGAGGAAATGGACTTGTCAGTTTCTAACTTTAATGTAGAGCTTCAGATACATATGTTGCTAAAAGATCAGGAGGAACCAGGTGACGGAAGAAAAGCCTTCCCAAGATGCCTGTATCTCTTGCCTAAATTATTTTAAAGAACATTAAGCTTTTGCCCCACATCCTTAATCTCTCACCCTGACTGACTGATTGTTCTCTCAGAAACTTTCCTGGTTGTCTCTCTTGAAAGTAGCTTCTAATTTGAATAACATCTTATCTTTTCTTTTTCTGACCTTGGTAAATAACTTTGCAGGGTCTGAATATTTTACTATTTCACAGTCTAGTAGAAAGATATAACTGTACCTAAGCACATTAAATATTCTATTGTCGTGAGAGCTATCATTGCCCAATATAGATTTTAATGAAAGACACACATACATAAAAGAAATTTTTTTCTCAACAATATAAAACTTAGTTATGAGTATTTATTTGGTACCATATCCTAGAGCATCATCATTACTGCTTTGACTTTCCTTTATTTCATAAAGCAGTCTCATTGAATTTGCTTGCTGTACAAAAAGATGATTTGATATATGTACTGAGAAACATAATTTTCATGTACTCTTTTTCATTACATCCTATTCTGTTTTCAAAAAATGAGGCAGGAGATCAGACTGTAGCAAGCCAGGTGGGTGAGTGGTTATGACTTGTATATTACAAAGATTCAGAACACATGCAACAGCATGGTGCGCATGACTGGGGATGATACCTAGGTCTTTGCATTTGCCAGGCAGGCACTTAGACCACTGAGCTATCTCCTCAGCCCTAGAAATGTTGATTTTTGAATAAATTAAAGGAAAAAAAATGGGTACGAAACCAAAATTAAGTAGCTAAATAGATTGTTTTACAGGGCATTAAACTTCATATATGATTAAGTGAAAATACTTGTGAATAACTGATTACATTATAAGTGATAAATAAAATATTTACCTATCAAAAATAATTATTTTACAGTTTCAATTTGTATTTGTCAAAATTCAGTAAAACAAATAATACTAACATTACTTAAACAAAAAAAATTAGACTTATGTCTAATATATATAAATAAATGTATATTGATATATTATTACCAAGTAATAAAGTGATTTTTTATCATTGAAACTATCAGCAATATCATCATACTTTATAAATGATGTCAATCATGAAGAAAATGTTCATTGTTAAACAAAAATGTATGAAAGAAAATTTGTTGTACTGAGATTTGATAATATTGACAACATAAACATCAGAATAACTGGACAAGTTTGTTGTAAGCATGAAGATGAATTATATGCCTAAAATAAAAAAAAAAATTGGAGAAGACACATAAAAGAACAACTGACTCCAGAAAAATGATGGAAACAAAAAATCTTCAACATAGGAAAGAAATGGAATCCAGGAAACAGATCCAAATAAAAAATCTAAGAACCTCGACTCTATGTGTATGTAATAGAATGAATGAAGGAGAGGACAGAATTTCAAATCTTGAAAGACTAAATAAGGTGCAAAAGATAGAATACATATTCAGAAATTAAAGGCAACTGCTCAAATATATATATATATATATATATATATATATATATATATATATATACAGTTCATTGGAAGGAGAAGTTAGTGCTGATGCTGTTAGTTCAGTCTTGCATGCCAACATCTGGTATTTGAGCAACTACCTTGCAGTTAACAATATGCAGCATAATAACCGTGGTTAATTTCTTATCATGTGTTGAAATTCTGTATCACTTTTAACTTTTGTTGTTTTTAAAATAAAAGAATTATAACTAGTGATCATTAAACGAAGTACTATAAAATAGTAGAGACTATGAATATTAATCCAACAAGTACATGATTACGCTGAGTAATGAAAGACTGATTGCATAAGAATAATAAGGTTAACGGAGGTCAATGAGAAAGCTGGAGACAGAACAGATGCCATAAAAAAACTCTTCACAGAAGTATTGGCAGAATATTTTGCAAGCATGGATAAAGAATTTGGCATAAAAATAAATGAAGCATTTGGAACTTCAAATAGCCATAACAAAATGAAAGTATACCAACATGTAGTAAATAAAGTTCCAGAAATTCAGCACAAGAGAAATATTAAAAACTATTGAGAACAGAAACTGTTAGTTTCTAAAGGAATGTCCTTGAATCATGGCAAATTTCTCAACACCAACAGTATTATTTATTCCAAGTCTATTTGACTTGGAATAAATAGAGTGAAATATTCAAGTCTTGAAAGATAGCAACTTCTAACCCAAATGGGCAAAATTATCTTTCAAAATCAATGGAGAAATAAGATACTTTAATGAGGAAACTGCAGAAGAAATTTATGCTCACTAAACCAACCCTACACGGAGTACTAAAAGATACTCTAGAGACAGATAAAAATGACCACAATTCCAAGTAAAACAGAAGAAAGAACCACTATAGAATGCCACAAATTAAACTGGGAGAGCAGGGAACCAAGAGCAGAAACAATACAATGACAAACATAAGCCAGTACATAACAGGTGTCACAATCATTGTAAATGGCCTAAATACACCAACCAAAAGAAACAGACTGGCAGAATGGATCAAAAAAACAAGTTGCAGGGGCTGAGGAGATAGCTCAGTAGAATAAGCGCTTGCCTGACAAATGCAAGGACCTGAGTTCAATCTCCAGTTTCGAAGAAAAAAAAAACAAATTCCATCAATATGAAATACAGAAGAAACACATATAACTAAAAAATAAATTCATAGATGAAAAGTCAAAGAGTAGAAAAAGATGTGACAAGACTTAGAATAAAACAAGGGTAGCTATTTTGTCTGCAGACATATGAACTTCAAAACAATAATGGTCAAAGGATATAAGGAAAGCCACAATACATCTGTTAAAGGAGAACTTCAAGAGGAAAAGATAGGAATCATAAATATATATGCACCAAATGTAGAAGTATCCCACTATATAAGACATTTATTAATAGACATGAAATATCAAATAAAGAATAACACAATTGTATTCAGAGTCTGAGTACACATTGTCACAAGGAGATAGATGAAGCAAACAAAAAATCAGCAAAGAAATAACAGAACTGAACCAAATCTGTGAACAAATGGATGTAAAAAATGTTTTCAGAGTGTTCTACCCAAAGCCATCAGAATAACAGTCTTCTCAGAAGCACAGGGGATGTTCATTAACATTGACCATACACTAGCTCACAGAACATGCTTAAGTAAGTGCAAAGAAATGAAAATATTCCATGTATATTGTATGACTATAGTGCAACAAAACAAGAAATTAATTGCAAAAGAAACCTCAGAGATGCCATGAGCATGTGGAAATTAAATAAGACAGAGAAAATAAAGGGAAAAATTAAACAGTATCCACAAATAAATGAGAGTGCAGATGAAACAAACCAGCATTTATGGGGTACAGTGAAAGCAGTCCTAAGAAGGAAATTTAAAGGACTCAATTTTCACATCAGAAAAACCAGAATGAGCAGAGGTCAACAACCTAATGTGGCATCTGAAGCATCTTGAAAAAGGACCAAAACAAACCCTAAGCACAAACAAGGGAGGAAACTGCAAAGATCTAGACAGAAATTAATGCAATGGAGACCAAGAAAACAATGAATATAATGAATAGAATAGTTGATTCTGCAAAAGAACAAATAAAATGATAAGCTCTTAGCTAGCCTTATAAAAAATAGGAATGAAAAGACTCAAGTTCATGAATTAAGGAATGAAAAATATGAAATAACTACAAAGCCTGTGAAAATTCAGAAGGTTATCAACACAACTTTGAAAATCTTTATTTGCATAGGCTGCAAAATCCGGAAGTAATGAACAGATTCCTAAATGTATAATTACCAATGCTGAATCAAGAAGATATAAAAATTCCCAAGAACCAGTATCAGTTGAGAGACTGAAAATATATTTCAAAAGTTACCAACAAAGAATATCTCAGGTCTTTATGGATTCACTGCTGAATTCTAAAAGAAATTTAGAGAAGATTTAATGCCCCCAAATGTTCAAACTCTTTAATGAAATTAAAAGAGGAACAGTACTCCATAAATCATTTTGAGAGGCAAGTATTACCCTGCTACCAAAACCACAGAAAGACCCAACCAACAAAGAAAGCTTTACATCACTTTTCCTGATGATCACAAATGCAAAAGTTCCCAATAAGATATTAGCAAAATAGAAGGATTTTTTTTTTTTGGCTGGCTCTGGATGCTTTAAGTGTAGGTCTGGTAACACAGGAGGATCTGGGGGTCAAATCACAGTATCCTGAGCCTGACTGCTTTGCTTAAGCAGGCGCTTAAACTAGCAAAATACAATTCAGCAAATTATCAAAAAAGATTATAATCATGGTCAAGTAGAATTTATCCAGGAATATTTCAACATATAATATATCACATCAACAAAGAAGTTACAGTTCCAACTGCCATTAATTCATTGAAAACAAGGGGTTTTTGTCTATATTGTTTGACCAAGTTTCACACTTATATCTTATGAGTAATTAAGATATAATTGTTAATTGAAATTAACAATAAGCAATGTATTAACCATTGTTACCTTCCTATAATCGTATTTTGAAATTTTATAACCTTTTTAAAATTATTTTTCATTGATATTGAAAATGAATCCTGTAGCTAAAATCTTTGTACATTCCTATACAAAAATGAATTTCAATCAGTACCCCAGATGATATGTAAAATTAGTTCATATTCATTTAGGATGTCTGTAGCAATCATCAGGAAATAAATTTTCAGTAGAATGTATGAATGTATTAAGGAAAAAACTTCTACATAGTGTTCACTTGTACCAAAGAAGAAAATACACCTACATTTGATTTGATGAAAACTAAATTTTTCTTTAAAAAGATATGCTGCAGTCACCAAAGGACAAGACACTGGGAAAAATATTTGGAAATGGCATATTTTATTCCAAATGAATTTTATTGAAAATAAGAAAACAACTCAATTTGAAAGGACAAGAAGGTAATTTGTTTGGTGGAATCTTCATCTAAGAGAAACTTGACAATGTGTTCAACATCCTGTTTCTAGCATCAGCAAGATTATAGTACAGAATTATGAAAGTAAACATAGTACATGGAAAAAAATATTGTCAAATGTTGTTTAAGACTTTAAACAGTCATACAGCTCTTACATTGCTAATGAAAATAAAAATGTTCAGCTTCTTTTAAAATACAGACCAGTGGTTTGATAAAATTTTACATTTATTAACTATACATGTGCTATATGATATTCAGTAATATCACTGTTTAAGCAGAACAAATGACAGTTATATTTATATTCATAGAATGATATCCAATATTGGTTATCCTCCCCTTCTTTCCCTCCTCCTCCCCCTTTCCCCTTCCCCTTCCTCTTCCTTTCTTTCTCCCTCTCCCTCTCTCTCTGTTAATGTATTTGTCACGGGGCCTTACTCCAAAGCTGGGACTCACAGTGAGCAGGTCTCAGCCTCACCAGCACTACGTTTACAGGCATGCATCACCAAGCCTGCTCTCAGTGGCTGGCTCATCTCTCCCAGAGGCAGAGCTGGCAGAACGTGGAGTGCCAGGGATCAAACCCCAGTCCCTTCACTTGCTTAAGCAGGTGCTTAGTCCACTGAACTATCTTGCTGGTCCCTAATTATCATCTCAAATTGAGTAGAACTGGAATAGTCATCCTCTAGTGAACAGACAAAAATTTGTATGTCCATAAAGTATGACACTGAACATTGAAGAAATCTAAAATAATTGTGTTAAGAAAGGAAGTCCAACACAAGAGGCTAGCACTTGCTAAACTTCATGAGATAGTCTTAAATAAAATAAATTGTATAGATGAAAATCAGTGGTGCTAAAAAGGCTTTTATGGTGTAGGATTACAGAAGGAGACTGAAGAAGGTATAAAGGAAATTTTTAGCTGACAAAATCTAAACCTACATTTGGACAATGGCTACAATCTGAATATATTCATCAAAATTCATAGAAATGCCATTTCAGAATATGAACTTTACTATTTGTATACTATATCTCATATACTTGACCTAAAAAATAAATGTGAAGTACTGCTTATTCAAAGTCAAAATATGTTCCAAACAGAAAACTCACCTCTCTGCATATCCATGTTCTTCATTTGGCCAACTAATTTCTATTTCATTTATAATTCTAAAAAAATGAGCATATTTTGTCTAAATTGTTGATATTTTGTATCTACAGTTGATGTAGACAGAAGTCAGGCATATTTATTCCACATTTTTGCAATGAACTAAGGAACTATTCAATGTATATCCTAAGGAATGCCATTAACCAAACCAAATTATATAGCAAAACACTACACAAAGCAACCTGGGAAATGGTCTGTAGACATCAAGTTTTCCTGAATTATATTTCTCACTTGTTGTACATGATAAAAATGAAAGTGTCTTGTTGCTATCTCTGGAAGAGTCTGATGGGATCTACCTGTTCATATGCCCAGAATGTTATTAAGATACAGAAATAAGTGTACCTGTAAATCAATTAGCATTTGCAAAGTCATTATCAGAAGCTGAATTCCATGGATGACAATGAATATATTTGTACTGCAATCTTGTAATTTTGTCATTTGGCTAGAATTTTGTTTTGAATGGTATGACTATAAAAGGAGAAGTGTTAAGGTACATTTTATTTTATTTCTATAAACTATATTACCTTTTCTCTCCTAAAGAATCATATTAATAAATTAAATGAAATACTCATTAATACACTCTCTAGGGCCAGGGTGGAAGCTCAGAGGTGCAGTATGTGCATGGCAAGTACAGAGGCCTGAGTTCTATTCCCAGTACCAAGGCATAAAAACAAAAACAAAACAAAATAAACTCTCTAGATGATGTGGCATGGTAAGCATTGAAAACAAAAGATTTCAGAAGACAAGATTTTACTCTCAAGGAGCTTGAAATATCTGATAAAGAAGCTTCCAAGTACTACAACAACAATAAGACAGCTAATATAAAAATAGAAGATTTTATACAATATTTACTGAGAACTCTTGTGCTTCCTGATACAGAATGATTCAGCAAGTAGTTCATGCAAGACATGTTGGACACTAACCCCCAACGCCCAGGTGAGCACCTGAGAAAATGCAAATGGAAGAGCTGAAGGTCATCTTGAGTTCCTACTCATTGCACAAAAGTATGATTAACTGCTCATGAGTTCTGCCCAAGAGTTTTCCACTCTCTACTTAAAAATATTTTCCAGTATTACTGGCATCGCTCAGCACCCGAGAGTAATTAGTCTTTTGGCTGAAATATATAAAAATTCAGATCGACAGTTTTCAGTCAAGCCAAACACAGTCCAATAGGGACAGTTCTTACTAAATTTGTTTATTTATTGTTTTGTTTGTTCTGTGGGCATAGACAATGACTCAGCCCAGCCGAGGACTAGAATTTTATAAAATGTACCACCTTGGAAAGCTGCCTGTTCATATCTCAAGCTCAGTGACATCACAATGGCACATGCAGAAAGGTACCTTGGAGAAAAAGAATGTTGAAACAGCATTAGAGATATTTTGGAATATATGTTACTTCAGAAATATGTATTTTAGTGGTGGGCTCATTTTATAAAAATGCATCTGGGATGACTATAAAGACACTAATATAGTTCTTCCAAACTATAATATTTTCCTAGAAAATCTTAAAATATCACTTATGGAGGCCACATGTAATGAAAATAACCAGATTTTCCCATGATATGTGCAGAACTCTGAACCCTGTAATAAGATCAGTTAGTGGTAGGAAATTAACTCTGCGAGTCAAAGAAGTGTTAAAATCTCTGTAGATCTTTCTGAACTCCTGTACAACACACACACACACACACACCAAGTTTCAAATTGTATTCTGTTGAGAGTGAAGTTCTTTGTACCGTGGCTATCTAGGACAAGGTCACTGCTGCTGACCAGACAGGCAGGGTCCAAAGAGAAGTGTACACAGCTAAAGAGCTGAGGCACAAAATGACCTGGCTTTCCCTTGACAAAATATAGATGACTCCTCTCTTGTTCCCCATATAACTGCCATGGCATGATGTTTTGTTGAAGATTAGATGTTGTTCCTCTTCTGGATCTTACCCTCCCAATAACATTTTCTGTAAACAGATTCTTATGCTGATTATATAAATAAACACACTGAAGTTGCTTAGCAGTTCTTTCTCTTATCAGGAGAGGGGTTCACCTGTCCCTAGCTTTCTGAATTCTGACTCTTGTCTTAATTTCTTGATCCTCAACTGTTTTCCCTCTGGAATTTCAAGAACTGTGGTGAATGTAGCTATAAGCAGTGAGTAACTGTCAGTTTAGAAAAACTTGTAAGAGACAAGAACACATATAGAGTTGCTTTTTTTTTTTTTTTTACTGTGAGTTCTTCCAAGTATGAGTTCTTAGAAAAACCTAGTCTCTGGCTCATTTTAGAAAGATCCTCAGCTGAAATTACATTCTTTTCTGTTTGTTTGTATTTTAAATAATTTTATGGAATCAAAAAGCTAAATAAAGTATGTGACAGAGTCCATATGTTACTTGTAAAATATTTACCATCTATCCCTTTGCAGTTTTCTTTACTCTTTACTTCAGGGCAAGAAAAGTACAAGAATGACAATTAATTATATAACTAAAGAAGACAGGTTGTCTAGTTTGTAAAAGTAGAGGACTTCCGAAGTTAATTAAGGTATGACAGAATTGTTTGTTAAGGAGATAAGTTTACTTGCGTAAAATTTGGCCTTTAGTAAAACAATCAGCTTTAATCAAGTGCTAGTGGTTTGCTGCCATCAATCCACAGGGTGACCAATCTGCCTCTACCAATCAATTCAAATAGGTAAAACACATCTATTAATACCGATAGATTTATATAAAGATAAATCTATGTGGCTCCTCACAGCACATTCCACAATTTTATAAAATACTAGTTTTCCAAATATATTTTTAAGTTTTTCTCTTCAACAAATAAACAAGTTAACTAAAACAGCCAGGGCTTTAGTTACATTTAACCATTCACTAGTCATATGATCTCCAAAAGTAGTAGAATCTATTCATTGTTTTTCATCATTTACATAAAGTAGAACATAATAAAATGTATAAGGTATGTTACAAGGAAAATTCACAGTTACATGGTCAGTAGCTTCTATAAATACCAATGGAAGCCTCTCCACTACTCCTTATATTTTTGTTATTGGTCTATTTGTCAGTCGCTTGATTGACAAATACATCTCATCTCGCTGGGTCATATGCTTCTTTCAGGAATGTTTCATTTATCTACTTGCATTAATTTTCTTTTAATAATGTGACTGCTTTTGCCTCTTAGTGAAATAATACACATAAATTTTAGAACTCATCCTTGAATATGGTGAGAAGTTATATGTTTCAGGAATTGAAGAGCAAAACATTTCTGCTTCTGTAGAGTTAAGAATGACCCTAACCCTTCATGTTTCAGCAAAAAGGTGAGAAATCAAGCTCACCAACACTTGATGCATTTCGCTTGATTTCTCTCTGATGTTAGAGACCCATGGTTTCTTTCTGTGGTATAACTACAGATGCTGAAATTGCTTGACTTAAACTGTCTAAAGCTTCAGACAATACATGAAAACAAGAGATGAGTACTTTCATTATTATCCCTTAAGAGCTTTCTAACTAGCTTAATGTCTCTGAGAATTAGATTGGAAAAATAGTTCAGTCTAAAGTCTTAAGTTCTGTACTTCCATATGATGCATTCAGGGGAGAATTTAATAACTCCCCAGTACCAAAGAGAATGTCACCTTGTGACATACACCATAATTGAAGCTTAGGGAAGGCCCTGTAAGCAAGCATGCCCTTGCTTGGCCTGATTCTGCAACTGAAGGCAAGCAAGAGCACAAGGGCCTTTGTGTATTCAAGTAGAGCGAGTAAACATTGTCAGTCTATTATAACGGGTCATAGATTCCTGCATTTCTATGGAGTTGTGACCGTTTGTAATGAGAAACCTGTCAGATGATGTCGAGTATTCTGAATTTCATACTCTATTAGATTTCCAGGGGAGTGCAGTAATAAGTAGTTTTAAGTTCAGCAGTGCAGGGCAGTGCCACGTGGCTTAGATTCTGTTAACTTAAGAGTGATCTGGTTAGATGGAATGTTCCCTGGGAGGAAATTTTAGTTTTCCCTTTTGGAGTTGAAAATAAAAGTAATGCTATTTTCTCTCTTACTGAGGTGCTCTTTTGTAGACTTTTCTAGTGAAGTTACAATAAACCCATATGGGTGAAATAAACAAGTTTCCCATTTAGATCTCCTGTGTATTATCCACATCAAGCTAATGTTTCCAATTGACAAAATAAAATTCAGATGCTTGAAATCTGCAACCATGGGAAGAAACAAAGAAAAGCTTACATAATACAGAGAAACCACAAAAACTGTCCAGAATACATGTTTCATTTTCACACTTCATGACAACTGTGGTCAACCAGCATCTCAATACTGAAAAGAGGAAAGTGGAAAGAGACTGTATATATTCAATGGGAAAATGAACAAAATTTGATTAAGCATCTATCCTTGGTTTCCCTGAAATTATAGCACTAAGTGAACATAATATTTTAAGACTCTTATAACTTGATAACAAGAGCAAACTTCCATAATGTAGCCTAACTGTCATGTAGCACAACATAAAAGTCAAGGCAGAGACTTCTAAGTGATAAGGTTTTTCAAAACTTGTTTTTAAAGTTTTATTTTGTGCTTTGTAGTGATTGAAGGCATTTTTTTTTTATCTTCTTCGAGTTTCCAGATGTGTCTCAAAAGAAAATTTAAAAAAGTAGCAGGAGAAATGCATACAGTTTTCCTTAGATTTACATGACAATGATAATCAGGAAATGAAAGAAGAAATACCATGCACTTTTAATGCTAAGTTTGATTAAGCAGTGGGTAGTGGTGAAGTGCAATTGAAAATATTAATATAGAGTCTAAACTTAATAAGTAAATTTAGCAAGACCCATTTGTGCACATTTCTCCTTGTGACTTTTGTCTTTAAAATAGTAATTTTCTTTTGTGCTAGGTAAAAAGAGTAAAACTACCCCTTCCATGGTAGGGCTTATTTCAAGGTTCTGTGTTTCCGAGTAGTGTGTGCCATTATACAATAGTTGTTGAGGATGGTTATTCAGTCGTGACAATGTTGTTCACTTTATGTTTTGTTTCAAGTAGAATTATTTATAGTTTTATCCCAATGTGAAATGGAGTATGTGAACTCTGCATTATTATACATTTATTTAAAAAGTATAATTTTTGGAGCACTTGAGTAAAATTAATTGATGATAATAATCACACTAATTGCTTTTCTTTGGCCTATGTACTAGAAGAATACATTGCATTTTTATTTTTTTAGCAAATATCTTCTCAAAATAAATAATTATTATCATAGAAAACGAATTATTTTTTTGCATTTAATATAGGTACTTTATTATTTTTTATTTTAAAGAGAAGTAAAAACATTGCAATAAAGAATAGTTTCTAATCAGCCTAATGGGAGAGTAAAAATAGTTAATATATTATGTATTGTGATTTTCATAGTAGCTACTCAGTATATGAGATACAAGTGTACAATATTAGCACTGTCTTAGTTACTTCTTACTTCTTGCTGTGACAAATACCCGATACTCAAAATGAAGGAAGGAACGGTTTATAGCTCACAGTTACTGGAGGGTTCAGTCCGTATTCCGATGGCTTCAAGGCAAACAACAGCAGTTCATGCAGCAGAAAACCATGAAGAACAGGGGAGGAAGAGCAGAGCCTGCATCCTTCAAGCCTCTCTCTTCCTTCCGCGCTGACTTTGAAGACTGGCGCTCCACAGCAGAGGTCGGAGCTCCTCCAAAGTGGCGCGGCTGGGAAGATCAAGCTTCTCGAAGACTGGGACTTCTCCAGAGAAGCGGGGAAAGGTTGCAGGAAGCCTGCTTCAATTCCTGGGACCTCCCCACCCGCAGGGCTGGGCCCCCACGCTGAGAACTGCCACAACTGGTTCAACCAAGTTGACATGATGTATCAACTAACACAAACACAAACCATTTTTTTATCAGTGAAATAAGATAAATTAGTCGTATAACTATTGTAACTATCTTGTGTATATATACTTCTTCTTATCTTTTCCTTTTTCTTTTCTCCCACCAGTCTGTTTTCTTTTGCAGTTTCCTCCATATCCACAATATCTATGTTATATCTTGAATTTTTAAAATCTGCTCACCCTCTCATACTAGTGAGACAATACAATGGATGCATATGTGGGTCTGATTTATTTTACTTATGAGTGTGGTCTCACGATGCACACATTCACCAAAAAGCCCCAAGTTTATCCTTCTTCATGGCTAAGCCAAACTTCATTACATAAAATATCCAAATAATTTTTATCCATTCCTTCGATGATGGGCATTTTAGCTATGACAAATTGTGCTCCTCTTAAGCATGAGTAGACACATATAACTGTGGAGTGACATTTTTAATTATTCTGAGAAGATACACAGAAGAGGAATATCTGAGTCAAACGAGACCTCCAATTCTAATATTTTAAGGAATCACCACATTGATTTCCACAGTGTCTGTACAAATCTATTACCACATCAATAGTATAGAAGAGCTCCCTTTTCCCCACAGCCCCAACAACATTTGCTATCACTTAATGTATTGAAGATAGCCATTCTTCCCGGTGTGAGATAGAATCTCAGTGCTATTTGAATGAGCATTTTTTGAATGGCTGATGATGTGTAACCTCTATTTATCAATTTTATTTTCATTTCTTCATCTGAGAAGTGTGTATTTAGGTCAGATGCCCAGTTTTGACTGGGTCTTTAAATTTGGGAGTGTCTGAATTTTTCAATTCTTTATATGTTTTATATACAAATCTTTTGATTGAAGGACAGTGGCTAAAATTTTTTTTCTACTCTGTGGATTGCTTTTACTTTGTTGATCATTTCTCTTGTTGTGCAAAAACTTTTCAATAAAGTGAGATTCCATTTATTGATTGTTTTCCTTGTGGTCTGGCTTTTGCTCATGAAGATATTGGCAAACACAATGCATAAAATCAATAAAAAGATTATACAGTATGACAAAATAGCATACATCCCAGGGATTCAGGGATGATTCAACATACACAATCTAATAAATGTTAACAGAACCAAATTAATAGAACCAAAACCAAAAATCACATGACTATCTCAATAGATTCAGAAAAAATACTTGACAAGGGCAACACCTACTTATGAAAAAACCCTACAAAAATTAGAATACATGACTTTTACCTTACTCTGATAAAAACCCATCCATGAAAAAATCATTAGCCAAGACCATACTAAATAGCCAACCACTGGAAGATTTCATTCTCAACTCAGAAACAAAGAAGGATGTTTATTACCACCAGGAGAGCTCTGGAAACAATAGCCAGAGCAATAAGGAAAAAAAAGATAAAAATGAAATATAGTATAAAAGGTAAAAGTTAAATTATCATTATTTAAGATGACATGATGATCTACATAGTAGATCCCAAAACATCCACCAAAAGTATAGCAGATTGACCAAATTTAGTAATGTAGGTGGATACAAAGTCAGCACTCAAAACTCAGTAGCATTCATGTAGGCACACAAACAACACATTTACTGAGAAATTAGAGAACCCACACCTTTTACACTATCATAGAAAACTTTAAATCCTTAGGAATCAGTCTAATAAAGGAAAGGGACCTATGCGCTGAAATTATACTACTCTGCAAAAGGAGAGAAAAGAGGATTTCAGAAAATGAAAGGACTTGCCATGCTCACAGAGATAGGAAGAACTAACAGTGGAAATGGCCCTACTCCCAAAACTGTTACACAGATTTAATGCAATACTAATCATATACCATTAACATACCTCATAGAACTAGAGAAAGCATTCCTAACATTTACTACAAACTAGAAAGGAGCTACAAAGGCAACCCAGCATGCATCACAATCTCTGATTTGAATTTGTAGTACAACAGTGCTGTGATGAAATCAGCATGGTATTGGTAACAACAGACTGGCGTATCAATGAAACAGAATAGACACATCCCCAGCAGATTCACCTATCTTGTCTTTGACAAAGGAGACAAACATGTTCACTGGAAGAAAAATAGTCTCTAGTAAATGGTGCTGGAAAAATTGGTTTTCCACATACTGAAGACTAAAGCTAGACCCATGTCTATCACCATGTACTAAACTAATGTCAAAATGGGTCAGAGATCTAAATATTAAGACAAAAACAGTACATCTAATGAAAGGGAAAAAAGTATAAGTCTTAAAGATGCAAATGTGTGCAGAGACTGCATAAATAAGTTTTTTTCATCATTGTTATTTTTATTTTTCATTAAAATTCAAATTTCATAGAGGAAAACAAGTTGTCTTTTCAGACAAAAAGAATGTTGGAAATATATGCTTATGTTAGTTCAGAGTATTCTTATTAAACCAGTATTTTTTTATTTCTCAATTCCTTATCTAAAGAAAGAGTCACATAAATTCTCTGTATTGCTCTTTTCTATAACTGAAAATATATTTTTCTAGACAACAAAGAATTGGTGTCTCATTTTCAATCTAAGACTGTTATTTTCATTGTTAGAAACTGAAAAGTATTCAAAATTGTTTCTCTTTTTTTCATTACAATAACTTATCAACTAGGGAAAATAACATTACTCACATGAGAGAATAGCCCATTGAACCAGCATTACCATTTAGGTCAATCCACCATTCTGATAAATATATGCATTAGTTTAATTAAAATTTACAGTTTAAATTTAACAATCAAGTATAATGGGGAAAGCTTAACATTTAGAAGATCATGAGGTCCAGTGATATGCATATACCAAGAACTCTCCCATTTTCCATAGATTTAACAACATTTCCCTGCTTTAGGTTACAGAAAAAATTCACTATCTGTTGCACAAATGGACAAATTAACACACTGGGAGTACAAAATGATTAATAACTGCAGTAATGCTGGTGTTGAGGGCTATTCTCATCGTTAGTGTATGATAACTCCATGTAATGGTCTCATTTCTCCTCACTCTGAAAATTTGCCAAAAAATATTGAGATACTTCTTGGAATATCTCTAAGATAAAGCTCTTTGTTTATTACTAAATGCTTAGTGTCAATGTTTGTATCATTATTTGCTTAGCTAGAAAATGGGAAAATGTTGAAATGCCCAACTTGTAAAAAGTAATGAGATATATCTGTGCAATGGATTATGTGGTTCAATAAAGAGAGTACTGCTTCATACTATAATGTGATAAACCTTTAGGCCATGCTGTATCAATGAAGACAGTTACAAAATAACACATATACAATCTTTTTTCACAAACTACTAGAGAGAAAGTAGATGAGGTAAGGATTGGGAATGATTGTAAGTGAATGTGAATTTCGTTTCCAGATGATAGAAATGTACTAGAATTGAACAATGATAGTGGTGTGATTCTGTGAATACTGAACTACCTCACCTCATTTCACTTTGCTTTACTTTATGTTGCACTTGTTTTCATTTTTACATTGCCTAATATGGCCTTACCACATCAAGCAGACCTATGGGCACCATCAGTTCAACAAAGCAATCACTTGTTTCTTTGATATATTTTGTTATGTCTCAAAACATAATCAAAATTTTAATATTATTAGGCTTATTATAGTGATCTGTGATCAGAAATTTTTGATATTGCAGTTGTATTCATTTTGGGACACCACAAACTGCACCACTACCAGTCATTGAATTCAATCTATAAAGGTAGCACATATTTTGACTACCTTATGAGCTGGCCTTTTATTTGCCTCTCTTTCTTTGGTCCTTTTTCCCTGAAATATGACATTGAAGTTAGGCCATTGGACAACTTTACAATGGCTCCTAAGGTTTAAGTGACAGGAAAATTGGCATGCCTCTTATTTAAACCTATGAATGATCATGATTATTGAGGAAGACTTGCCAAAAAGAGACATAGGGTAAATCAAAGCCTTGAGTGCTGGTTAGCCCACTCGTGCATCCATCTGAAAATTCTTGGATAAAACTAAACATGGTGCTCAGGGAACTGATGAATGATATGAAAGAAATCAGCCTGATTGCTGAAATGGCAAAGATTTAATGGTCTACATAGAGCAACCCTTCCAAAGCATTCCCTTTAGGCCACAGCCTAGTGCATGCAAATCATGTCCTAATTCTCAGTTTTTGAAGGCTGAAAGGGTAAGAAGTTAAAGAAGAAAAGCTTAAAGACAGGAGTGTACATTGTTCACCTGTGTGCTCTTAAACAAAATATCTCACATCTTTAACCTAGTAAGGAGAGATGTAATTTTGGCCTACCATTTCAGACATGTCAGTCTGTGAACACCTGGCTCCAAGGAAGAAATGGACTGAAGATGTGGTGGAGTAGAATCCTACACATTGTACTGGCAAGGAAAGAGCACAGGGAAAAATGCATGAGCTCTTCCAGTGACCCAGTTCTCCACTGGTCCCACTTCCAAATTATACAAGGAGAAAAGCTGATCTCAGGTGGGTGACCTCCAAACTATAAGCTGAACCTCCAAATGACATAGGGAAAAACAATCTCTGGAACTGACATATACGAGTTCGTGTTCTCTAAAACTGAAGAATGAATTTTAGGAGCAAATGGAGATTATGAGCAGAATAGATTTTTTGAGGGAAAGAAATCTCCTATCTAACAGAGGGATAGGAGGAGGGCCCGAGCAGATAGTTCCCCAGGAAGCTGTCTCTTCCAGGGACTTTTATAGAGGATAACCATGTGGTGAGGCGCGTTTAAGGTGGTAAAGACATGGGAACTCGTTTAGGTGGACAAGAGGTGGGACAAAACCATGGTCAACTAATGGGATTAAAAGCACCATTGCTTAGGTAAAATTGATTAAGCTCGGTACCAAATAGGGAAATGAGTCACATAGCAAGTGGGCATGAATATGGGACAGGGTCTCTTCCTGAATATGGGATAGGGCTCCTTCAAAGTGATTGATACCTATCTAGAATATCAATCTCTGAGGTCCATCCCTAGGGAAGTATGTAACTATGTTTCTTCTTTTTGTTTTGGTCTTGAGGTGTGGCCCATATGGAGTGTCTGTCTCTTCCAAGTTGCAAATTCACCTTGTCTGCCATCTGGTCTCCTTGAGGACCTTGCTCTGACTGCCTAGAATATTTCTGTCTAACTCTGCTGCCTACAACACTAACAGCCCATTGAGCTGTGAACATCAGTGCATGAATCCACTGATGAGTATAGAGATCCCATGATCCAATCTCTTCACTAGGAAGCTTTTTTTTTTTGCAGAACCAGGGATTGAACTCAGGCCCTTGTGCTTGCCAAGGAAGTGCTTATTCTATTGAGCTATCTCCCTAGTCCCATAGGAAGCTCTTAATGCAGTCAGTTTGACCATTCAGTTTAATTAGCACAGAGTTTAATTCATGAGATTTAAGGAAGAAACCTTCCCTATAAGATATAAATATAGGTGAAGCAGCAAGTGTTGGTATAGAAAGCATAGCAAGTCCCCGAGAAAAGCTAGCTAGATATTTAATCTAAGTACTACACTAGGCAACAGATTTTCATTGTAAATGAGACAAGCTTACATTGAAAGAAGATACCAACTAAGACTTTAGTAGGTAGAAAAGAAAAATCTTTGAATGCCTAACTCCAAAGTTCACACAATAAACTGGATTTCTTACCCTAGTTGAATGCAGCTGGTGACTTTGCATTGAAAACCATGTGAATTTAACTATCTGAAAATCCAAGGGTCATTAGTACAAAGCCAAGAACTACTAAATCCAGTGCATATGTGCTCTGTAAAGGGAACAGCAAGTCTCCACAACACAGCATAACTATTTACAATAGAGATTGATATAATTTTAAAATTGTTAAAACCTGCTGCTCATAAGAAGAAAAATGTATTTGTTTTCAAAATATTCCTGTTTATTGACAATGTACTGTCACTTCCAAGAGCTGTGGTAGAAATGTGCTACAAAATTACATTCCATCCTGCTCTACTGCTAATACAAAGCACATTTTGTAGACTTGGGATACAGAAGAAATGTTTATTATCTCTTTCTTTCTTTCTTTCTTTCTTTCTTTCTTTCTTTCTTTCTTTCTTTCTTTCTTTCTTTCTTTCTTTCTTTCTTTTTTTTTTGTAACTAAATCAAACTCAGGACTTTACTCCGGCCAGGCAAGTGATTATGCCAATGAGCTATCTCCCCAGCCTAAAATGTTCTATTTAAAGTCATCTTTTGAAAAATACTTTTTTCCTGCTGTCATTGTCATAGATGGTCATGGTACTGGTAGATCTGGGTAAGGCCAATTGAAAACTTTCTGGAAAAGCTTTGTCATTTGAGATGCTGTAAGAACATTGGTGAGTCTGGTGGGAAGATCTGAAGGTCAAACTTAACAGCACCTGAGAAGAGGGCAATTCCAAATGTCATGCTTTACTTAGAGGCCTTTATAGCCTCAGATGTAGTACAATTGGCAAGAGAACAATCAAAAGTAAACCCTGAAAGTGCACCTGATTTGCTGTGTTGTCATGATAAATTTTCATGAGTGAGCAGAATCTTGTCATTGATGAACAAATGAAGTGCTTTCCTGAGAGGGATAATTTATTTCTGAGGAAGAAGGCTGGACATTGCTAAAATAGCAACAAAGGCCTTAGAATATTATGTGAACCTGGCAGAGGAATCAACAGAAGGCTTCAAGATGACTGACTCCAATTTTATAAGTTCTACTCTGGGTAAATTCTGTCACACAGAATCACATGCTTCAGGAAACCTTTTCCTGAAAGAAGAGCCAATTGTAGTGATGCATATCATCAACTGCCTATTTAAGACCTGGCTAAAGCCACTCCCACCTCAGCTTTATAGAGAGCCCTTCCCAGTCCTCCTTCAGGAATGAAACGTTTATATTTTTAATCCCCTGAAAAAGTTACTGGTGCTCTTGTGAGTTAACTCCGATATACCACTCCCAACAAAACCCACTGAATAAAGACACAATTATATATATCCAAGCTAGTGGGGAGCCAGTGAGTCCTAAATCCAGCCAGGATGATGATTAGACAGAACAGAGGGATCAACATAGGGCCAGAAAAATCTAGTTTTTATTGATTCATAACAAAAGGAGTGTCGTGAGGATGAGTAACAGTGAGAATGGTGGGAGGTAGGTGGGCGCAATGAGCTGGGCTAGGCAGGAAACTGAAAATCACCTCTGTAATAGGCAAAGAGAAAGATATACATAAAGAGTAATCTGCATAATGCAACTGCAGTAGTATCTAGGGTTTAGGTGTGGGTACTTCAGCTCCAACAATTAATCTTTTATCCTCTTGGAAGAGATAACTTCTTACCTCAAGGCTCACCCAACACCAGCTCATCCAACTGTTTGGAGAGCTAAGAGTGTGGGTGATCATGACCCTGTGGCTTTGCACCAAGACTACATACCAGCACTGGGGCTACACCAATTTTGCATTGCTTAAAGCCAATTGAAGGGAGGAGAAGAAATCAGCTCTGCACATAGCAATGCATGGAAACAGGGCCAGATTTAGCTGATTTTGGAGTTCTGGTGAGTTAAGCCCAATGTAACACTCCCATTGAAATGTATGAAATAAAGACTCAGTAACATATCCAGATTGTTGAGGATCCAATGGGTCTTACGTCCAGCTAGGATGATCACTAGGCAGAACAAAGGTATGAATCCAGGGCCAGAAAAATCCAGAATTTATTAATTCATAACAAAGGGAGTGGCTTGAGGATGAGTAGCAGTGAGAATGATGGGAAGTATATGAGTTCTCTTCTTCCAAGGAGAGTCATTCTGGTGGGACTACACCAGCAATAAGCAGTCTGATCAGTCATCAGCCATCAGTATGGAGATAAGCCCCTCCTGCAGCAAAATAGCTTTTAACTTGCTAAAGGTTCAGATTGTTGTAGGCAGTGGAGTTAGATAAAAATAATATAGGTAGCTGGACAAGGCTAGGCCCTCAAAAGAGCCTAGAATAGAAGCAAGATACCTTGCACCTATGGGAGAGACAGGCACCACTGCAATGGACCAGACTTCAGGACAGAAGATCAGACAAATGCACAGCTCTTTAAAGATAAGCATCTGAGACTGGCATTCTGAATAGTTGATCTCTATTAACTTGAGGAAGCTAGGGAAAGTCACTAAGACAACCCCCTACAGGAAGAGCCCCTGCTCTGTATTCAGGCACCCTTGCCATATGACTTGCTTACCCTTGTCCCTGGATTTAATCAGTTTTACCTAAGCAATTATATTTGTAATCTTATTGGGGGCTTATAGTTTTGTCGGACCTCATGTGCAGGTTATCCACCTTAGAATTATCTCACTTCATGGTTTTGCTCTGTAAAAGTACCTAGAAAAGGCAGATTGGATTCTCTTCTGTCCCTTCTTTCCTCAAATAAATATATTGTGCTCCTAACCTCCATTATTCCTAAAATTCATTCGTTAGTTTTAGCGAAAAAGACTCATCTTAGATATCTTTGAGGTTGGCAGTTTCAGTTCCCTCTATGAAAATGACTGTTAAATTATGAAAGTAAAACATTAATAAATAAAGCTATGTATATTTTGTAAGACGTAATATAATTTCCCACTTAGTATTCCACAGTATAGTGGAAAAAACATATGTAACTCATTGTATTTATTTATTTATTTTTATTTTATTGAAGAACAAATAGCAATGAGACAGTGTCAAATCAAATTAGAAGGACAGATTCAATAATTAATACATTGCATATTATTTTCGTAGTGGTTTTTGTTGCACAAGGTACAGATATGATATCCTATTTATGAACACCATTAAAGTAGATGCCTATAATCAATGAATTAAGATAATGTAGCTGTACACCTATCTTTTTTTTTTTAAAGCTGAATTGTAGTACAGTTTCAATAATTAATACTTTTTCATTGTTATCTTCCTAGTGGTTATCCACAGTACAAGGAACAGATAGGATATCCTGTCCAAACACTATTAGTGCATATCTTTCTTCTCATAGAATTGCACAAAAGTATTGCATATTTATCCTAACTGAACTGTTTATACAAACACTGAATGGTTCTTCCTTTGATTCCCCTGTTTTTTCTTTAATCTTCTTGAAGATGGGTATTCTATTGTGATTCAATTATTATAGGTGCTTGAATTCAGCAAAACAATCCAACACAGTCCAACAGTCCACAATATTAGTCAGTTATGCAAAAAAGTTAATGACTAGAACCATTTACAGCTCAGCTTATTATTATAGCCTTATTTTATATACCTCATTTTTATACTTTTCTGCTGGATGGATAAGACCAAGATAGATCAAGACCTATATAACAAAAGATGTAGCTTTTGTTTCTGATGAGGTCAGTCAAGTCCCCTCAGGGTTTATTCTATAACCTTGTACCTTACTTTGTAGATCCTTTGTCAGTGTCAGCCATGTGGATGAGTCACAGCCATTTCTTGACCAGTTTGCTCTCCATGAAAGCCTGAGAGAAAGGTTTCTCTCCATGTGACTCTCCTTAGGCACACTATACAAAAATGATCACATTCCTCTGTGGCTCCATAATCTCCTTGGTCAGAAAATTTGGGGCACAACTGAGTTCCATTATGTTACAGTACAGGTTCTTTTATGTTTATTTTGTAGTTGTTCTATTGCAGTCATCTGGAATTAGACTAACACTATTTTCAAGGTGGGAACACCTGTTCACCAAACACATGGTTTAAATGGTAGAATTACAGAGTATTTTATATATATATCTCTATAAAGCCATATCACTGGGAAGATACCTCAGTTCACAGATCCTGCCTGGCAACTGCAAATCCTGAGTTCAATTACTGATACCAAAGGATCAGGTACGGGGCAGATAGATCAGTAGAATAAGCACTTGCCTGGCAAGCATAAGGGGCTGAATTCAATTCTTGGTTCCACCAAAACAAAACATCCCCACCAAAATTTCAATTTTTACTATCCTTGACAAATATTACTTAGAACATTTACTTTTTAATTAATTTTATTGAGAAACAAATAGCAATGAGATAGTTTCAAAGCAGGTTAGTAGGACAGTTACAATAATGAACACATTGCATATTGTTACCTTCATAATAGTTATTCATAGTATAAGATGAAGACATGATATCCTGTCAAACACTATTAGTACAAATCTTCTCATTGAATTAAGAGAAAGTAGCTATATATCTATCCTATTTTGTATATACAGATATAAAACAGTCCTTCATTTATATCCCCTGTTTCTGTTTAGTTTTGTCAGAGGTTGGTACTCCATTACAATTTAAATATGGTAGGTACATGAATTCAGCAAAATAATCCAATATAGTCCAGTAGTCTATAATAGTAGAGATATATGCATGACTGGCAATGTCAGAAGTTGTTGACTTGAGCCTTTTACAGTTCAGTACATTAATATGGTGAACTCATTTTTATACTTTTCTGATGGATGGTTAAGACCAAGATAAAGTAAGATCTATATAACAAGAAATGTAACATCTGTATCTTACAAGGTCAATCACATCCCCTCAGGATTTACCCTGAAACCATGTATAGCAGTTTGTAGATCCTTTGTCAGTGAGCATGTCTGTCATATTCAGAGAAACACCAGAGAACTTCAGAGCTATGATTTGAGTTCTTTCATATGATACATTATTTTTTTTATCCTAATGAGTTTGTCTTGCTGAACTTTATCTACTAAGTGTACTAATACTTAATGTTTTAACTACATTTTTATTTAAATAATTGTTAAAATTAATTGACTAACCTTACAGACACTACTTCTTTACTTTTTCATGAAAGCAATTAACAAGGTCAGCTTCTTAAAAATCAGCTTGTTTAAAAATAAATAAAGTTGTGGCAGCTAAAGAAAAAGATCTAATAAATTATGCCTCTTAATACTAAGTAGGAAAATATGTTACTTGTATGCTATATAAATGTCTCAGTTTGACAAAAATTTTCATCTCCCCTCTGTAATGAATGACTGAAACGATGGAGGGAAATTGATGAGTAAAAATTATCTTGTCTTTCCCCTGTCTACATTATAGCAAAAATATTAAAAGATAGAAATAGTATGTATCTCATAATGAGAATATTTTACATGGTAAATTTATACCAAAGGAGTACAAAGCAGAAAGGAAAATTTTGTGATCTGCAGCAGATTGAATGATGTCCTCTAAATATTGGGTTCTTGTCCCTGGAACCTTTGCTTGCTCTCTTATTTAAAAAAAGGGATTTTCAACACGTGATAAAGGTAGGTTCCTTGAGGTAGGAAATTATGCTGGATTACCCAAGTATGCTCTGATTACCACTCTCCCTCCCAGTTTTCTTGGAAGCATGGGGCAGAGGGAGATTTCACAAACAGAGAAGGGGTGGCAGGCAGTGTGATCACAGAGGCAGAGCTGCGGGTGACACAGCCTCCTGTGTAGAAAGCTGGCTGCCACAAGATACTGAGGAGGCAGAGCCCTAGACCTTCTGCAGGAAATGTAGTTCTGATGACACCTTGATTTTACACTTCCAACCTCCAATATTGTGACAGAATAAAATTTTAATGTCTAAAATTGCTCTTTGTGTAAATTTGTTAGAGCATCTACAGGAAACAAATACATCACTTCTGATTAATTATTATTAGACTAAGTTGTTCAGTGACTTCTTGCCAGCATCAAATTACTGCAGTAAGTACAAATTATTTGTTTAAAGAGAATGCACAAGAGTAAGAAAAACGTTAGCAATGATACACAATTTCACTGAAAAAAACAATAGGAAAGTGATGATGGTTTTAAGATTCCATATTGTTATCTTCAACTAGTTTAGATCACCAGACATAAACATGCAAACTTGGCTAAAAATTTTGAAAAGTTACATGAAATTAAAAAGGAGAACAAAACCAAAATAAGCATTAATTTTTTTCAGTAGGACAGAAATCAGCAGTATCATTATCTAACCTATCCTGTAGATATACATAAATACATATTTTTCCCTTCTTGCTTTTGTCCTATTCCTCATTCCAGTTTTTCCTTCCCTTTGAACAGATTCTTTCCCTTTCACAGTATCCATTGTGTCTTTCAGGATTAATTTACTCCTTCAGGTTCTTACACTTGTGAGACAATATAATGTGTATACATATAGGTCTGATTTATTTCACTGGACAGTGTGGTCTCCAGTTGCATCCATTTATTTATAAAAAGCCTCAAGTTTATTTTTTTATAGATGAGTAATACTCCATGCAGTTCTTTTGGAAAAATACCCAGGAGAAGAGCAGCTGGGTTGAACGGGACCTCCAATCCTACCTTTTGAGGAATATCCATAGTGGTTGTACAAGCCTATGCTCCACCAATAGTAAAGAAATATTCTCTATTTCCCCTCATTACCTCTAGCATATTTTATTGGTTGAATTCTTGATATAGGCATTCTTTCTAGAGTGAGATGGAATCTTGGGGTTGTCTTAATTTGAATTTCTCCAAAGGCAAAAGATGTTGAACATTTTTTAAAATCATATTTATTTGCCATTGTATTTCTTCATTTGAGAAGTATATATTAATCTCAGATGACCATTTATTGTTTGGATGTTTTAATATTGTTGGCCTGTTTTTTTTTTAAAATCATTTATATGTTCTAGACAGAAGTCCTTTTCAATTGGTTATACTAGGAAATATTTTACTAAGCTCAGTATTAGAAACACAATAAGCAGAGAAGGACACAAAAAAATTGCAAAATGGCAAATCCATTCTCTCTTTTACCAATGTTTTCAAATTACCTCATTCTAGCTTCTTGTTTTGAATCTCACCACAACAAGGAACTCAGATGTAAGTTAGGATAACATGTAATAGTTACTTCGAGAATCTTTATGCTCACAGAATAGAAGACACAGAAGAAATGGACATATTCCTTGAAAGGTACAAATTACCAAAACTGAATCAAGAAGATAAAACAACTCTCAATAAACCGATAACAGCCAACGAAATACGAAACGTAATAAAAAGCCTACCGACAAAGAAAAGTCCAGGTCCTGATGGATTCACAGCTGAATTCTACAAGAAATTTATAGAAGATATAACCCCCATATTCGGCAAACTCTTCCATGAAGTTGTAAAAGGAAAAAGTCCTCCCAAAATCATTTCTGGAGGCAAGTATAATACTGATTCCAAAACCAGGGAAAGACACAACCAAAAAGGAGAACTACAGGCCAATCTCCATCATGAACATAGATGCAAAAATACTCAACAAAATCCTGGCAAATAGATACAGTAAATCATCAAGAAGATCATACATCATGACCAGGTATCATTCATCCCAGGGATGCAAGGATGGTTCAGTATTCGAAAATCTATAAATGTAGTACACTATATTAATAGACTGAAATCTAAAAACCATATGATCATCTAAATTGATGCAGAGAAAGCCTTTGACAAAGTCCAACACTCATTCATGTTCAAGGTCGTACAGAAAATTGGAATAGATGCACTCTATCTTAACTTGATAAAAGCCATCTATGACAACCCAAAAGCTCATATAATCCTAAATGGGGAAAAACTGAAATCTTTTACTCTTAAATTAGGTACAAGACAAGGATGTCCTCTATCACCCGTCCTATTCAATATAGTCTTCGACTCCTTAGCAACAGCCATTAGAAAAGAGGGAGAAATAAAGGGAATAAGAATAGGTAGAGAAGAAGTTATCACTATTTGCAGATGACATGATACATTACTTGGAAGACCCCAAAAATTCCACCAAAATACTACTAAAACTGATATGGAAATTCAGTAGCATAGCAGGATACAAAATCAATACTCAAAAGTCAATAGCATTCCTCTACACAGATAACAAGCACCCTGAATGGGAAACAATAGAAACAATACCTTTTACATTGGCACCGCGGAAAATGAAATGCCTTGGGATTCACTTAACCAAGGAAGTCAAAGATATTTTCACAAAAAATTACAACACCCTTAGAAAAGAGATTATAGAGGATTTCAGAAAATGAAAAGATATTCCATGGTCCTGGATAGGAAGAACCAACATCGTGAAGTTGGCTATATTCCCAAAATTGCTGTACAGATTTAATGCAATCCCTATCAAACTGCCACCAACATACCTCCCAGATATAGAGAAATCAATCCTAAAATTTAGGATTGTTTGTCCTAGAAAGTGCCTTTTTGGATTTTTGTTTTAATTCGGAACTCCAATATCTTTGTGTATTTTCTTTCATTGTCCTATCATTGAGAAACAGGCTTTGCCTATGAAATTGTTTTGCCACCTTAGTGCCACTCAAATACTTAAAAGGAGCTTGCCACATGTTCCTTTATGGGATTATTTTCAGTTAAAAATTAATTAATCCTTTGATATCAGCCTTAAAAAAAGTTTTTTTTTTAATATTTCACAATTTAATGTTTTCATTAGTGTCCAAGTCTACTAAATAAAAATAGTAACAAAATATTTCACAAACCATTATGCAATTTGAGACTCATGAGTTTAATTTCATAAAAAAATTACGTGCATATTCATAGTAACCTAAAAGTGCTTTCACCCAAGGTCTGCAATACATTCTAAGAGACATGGTTCCAACATGAAAATAATCCTATCAGCTTTTTTAAAACCATGTTTCATAACAGATTTTGTGTACTTGCTGAAATGATCTAAAGACTCAGCATCTAGAAAATAATTTTACAAAAAAATCCAAGATAACACTTTCAGCTCCACTTTTATTCTGTTCACTCCTTCAGCTACAGAGTTTCTCTACCTCACTTCTTGCATCCACAGCCTCTTAATGTTGGCCAGCTACTACTTAACCCCTAAATTTTGTCTGCATCAACATTAACTACTGTTAAATCCATAATATTTACATTGTATGACACATTAAGCTTTAGACAGAATCTACCTAAATCCTAATCTCATAACTTAAAATTAATTTTCAATTGAAAGAGCCTTAAAATAGTGTCCCTCAAATCTTCTTATCCACTTCCACTGAACTTCAGATGGCTTTCACTGTGAATTTAGAAGTTGTTTAAATTTTTGCAATTTTCTGTCCAGGAAAACATCTTAACTTATTCATAAGGGCAAAGTTTAAGTAAATCAACAATGTACAAAAAATTCTTTCAGATTTGTATAGAGGGTAGCAGATTTGCCAAAAGCACATTAATATTAACTTAAACATGTATTGGGTTTAATGAACAACCAGCTGTGAAATTTATGAGGTTACCCTGATCATAGGCAAGTCCAAGAGGAATAGATGATTTTCAGAAAAAGTCTGTTCATTCAGTTTGCTGAAGGACAACACAATTTCGTGTCCAGTACCTGTGTACGATTCAGTAATACCTGACTGAGTTCCATGATAAGAACTCGCTAAATAGCTACTATGTCATAGGCTTGTTAGTATCAGGAACTGCTCTGAAAACAACATAAACAAAAATCCCTATGTCTTGGTGTCATGATGCAGAGAATAAGCACATGCTAGGTGCCAGGCCTTGCTTTGAGAGCCCACAGCGGATCCCATGAGGACATTTCTTATCCCCTTATAACAAATCCAGAAAAGTGTATGGAGATTGACTAATTTTTCCAATAATTGCTGAAACTCTGACTAAAACACATTGAGAGTATGTGTATCATATTCTTCACCACAATGCTTTATATCTCATCCCATTTAAAGCCTTTAAAAACAAACTCACTTGCATAAGAGAAAATAAAATGATTTCAGCCTTGTTAACAGAAGATATTGATGAAATGTAGTCATGCATTAATGAACACTCAGATCTTTTTTTAAACCTCACCTCATTTTTGTGTAGCAAATTCCTAGCGAAATTCTGTGGACCATTTCCAGGTTTAAAAGAATAATAATGGGAAAACACTAGTAAGTTCAAAATACATTACACCTCACTGCTGTTTTGTATCAATGGAGGAAGGTTCTATGAACACCACTGGCTGGCTGGTTTTGTTTGCTCACAAGTCATAGAAAAAAAATATGACTGAAGCCATAGGAAAAAATGACTGAAGTAGAGATGTCAGTGCATAAGGGTAATTTACCTAGAAGCTCAGTACCTACTAATTTCCTAAATTCAAAATTTGGGCAAACCTTGTTCTTAAGCAACACATCATGTAAGCTAATGATCAAACACTAATAACTCTTAAGATCAAGGATGGAGGGAAGTAGGGGAGAGGTTTAGGAAAAAGAGAAAGCAGAGCTTCAAAAGCCCATGCAGTCTCTTACACTGTCTTTTGATGAAGAACTCAGTCCTCTCCCAAATGCTAAGTTGACTCAGAAATGTTAATGCTGGTTTCGAAGTGAAAGGAGATATCTTACCCCACTGAAATAATAAAATTGAACTTGAAAGCACATGGGGAACACTGAGAATATGCCAAAAGAAAATGTCAAAATGAATATCTGGCTGATTTAGAGATGAAGGTAGAGAACGAAAAGTTCTTAATTATTAAATAAAGTGTTTGTTTTCATCAGAAGGGACATAACTATGAACTGCTATTCCAACTCCTCAGCAGCTATGAGTACAAATCTCTAAATAACATCGGTAATGCAGAGACCATGGACTAAAACCATGTGCATCTAGAAACATCCTCTAGTTTCGTTGTTTGTGTTTCTGTGCTGAGTGCTGGACGCAGTGCCTCATGCTTGACCAGCAAGCCCTCTATCCAAGAGGTACAACTCTGTGCCCCATTGTGCATGTTTTACCTCCAACTTTCTTAAATTGTAATCTTTTGGTGCCTCTTCTGGGTCTTTTTTTTTTTTTTTTTTTTTTTTGTGCAGGATCTCACATTCATAGTGATCTTCCTGCTTTTTGCCTCCCACGTTCTGGGAAGCACTCGCCACCACACCCGGATTGCATTGCCGGCTCAGCGCACCCGAAGGTGGGGCCAGCGTGGCATGTGGAACCAGGAGTTGAACCCCAGTCCCTGCGCTTACCTAAGCAAGTGCTTCGTCCATGGAGCTATACCGCCAGCCCGCCTCTTCTGATAGCAGACCTGAGCTGCCCTGCTATTTGTATGGTATCAAAGGAAAGAAGGGAGCTGCTTGGCACTTCCTTTGATATCACACAAATAGCAGGGCAGCTCAGGTCTCAGGAAGAACCGAGTAGACACGTCTCCTGCTCCCTTTTACTCTCATCTTTCTTCTCACTGTGTTGTGTACGACTCTGCAACACTATCTTCCACTAACTATTACAATTTTCTGCTTATCCACGGTTAATTGAATGATGCTTAAATTAGTTTTCCCTGGCAGATACATAGTCAGTTCCACCTCCATGATATGCTTTCTATCATATTTCTTAAAGCTAAAGAGCACTCAATAAATAGCCATTGAACAATTAAATATACAAACAGACAATGACCCTTCTGTAGAAAACTGGTGACACTGGAAAAAAGAAATCAAATGTGAATAAAAATTCTCATTGCTCTAGCTCCTCAGGACAATGACTGGTAAAGGAATCAGCTGCTCCTCTGCGGCTGTGGAGCGCTCTGTGTCTCCTTCTAAGTGTTGGTAATGGACATGGATACAATTGTTGGAATTTATCAACTTAGGGCCAAGGAGATGGCTCAGTAGAATAAGCACTTGCCTGGCAAGTGCAAGGGCTGGAGTTCAATCTCTGGCCCTGGAAAAAAAAAGAACAGTAGAATAAAAAAGGAATTTATTGACTTAAACTCTTAGTATCTGTACTTTGAATTATGTTTTAATTACATGTATGGAAAAAAATTTAAAAACATAAAATGATAACACCCATTTCTGCAAATCATATCCAATTAAGTAGAAGTTTCCAAACTGCTGGATATAAGTTCTAGGTGGACTCAGACTTAGTATAAGAAATCCACAAAGGGCTGGGGAGATAGCTCAGTAAAATAAGTGCCTACCTGGCAAGCACAAGGGCCTGAGTTCAATCCCCGGTTCCACACACACACAAAAAAGAAATCCACAAAGTAGGCATTATTTGCATAGCTTACAAAAATATCAGCATCTTAATTTTTAAAACTTTAGAGGTTTCACACCAATGAGGCTCAGGAGAGACCAATCGATATTAAATTTTTGTAGCTTGTCTGTCATCTCATGGCGGTGTATAGCTGCTACATTTATAGCTGTGTTATATCACAGTATTGTTTAGATGCTGAGCACTATTGAACTCAGGTTCGTGCCATTATATTGTTGACTGCACAGAAAACAGATGTTCCCTCACTTGTCGTTGACTTTTTAGGCTTGGTGGTCACTTGTGCCCAAATATTTCAGTCTCAGAAAAGAAAATATGTTCAACTGTTTAGCACATTTGGAAACTACAATTAATGGGTTAATGTCACCAAAGAGAACATGATGCTACATGTTTAAGAAGTTCTGACATCATTCAGCAAACATTCCCCCAAATGTATGTGAGGAAAACTCCCCACACATTGAGAACAGATGAGAAATTGTTTGTTCTTCTCAGTTGTAGTTTACACGGACCAGCAAAGAAGCTTGCCTGATACTCCCAGTTGTGTCACTAACCAACTCCATGATAATATGGACGCGTTACTTATATTTTTTGTAATCAGATTCTCCATCTGTAAAAACATGCATGGTTAAAAAAAAAACCTATAGGACTCACAGGAATACTTCCCCATGCCTTTCCTCAAGTGCCCTGGACCACCCATTTGGCTAATCCATGGGTATTACATACCTTACAGGGTTATGGGGAAAAGTTCTGCCTAGACATTGTAACATAACATCAGAAAACAAATTATGTCTCCTGTTTAACTTTTAATTCTTCAGAGTTCCATTTTAATGAAAAGCATGCAATCCCCCAGCCTCCTCTGGAAGCAGAGCCAGCACCAGCTAAATCCACCAGCCAAGCACAGAGGTAATAATGATATTTAGTTTGCAGGCAGCTGCAGACTGGTAGACCAGGTTTATCAGGAAAGAGATTTTAAGTGTGGTCACCATATTTTCTAGGATAAATACTCTCAAAAAGAATTACTCCCAAAGGAAGAAAAATCAGCTGTCCAAAGTAATTTATTTGAACAATTCGTAGCTCTTTGTTCATGGTTATCTCTGGATAAATTTGAAAAAAATCTTTTAATTTTTGTTTCTTATGAAGTCAGGCTCCCAGTTTTGTTTAGTTTTCTTCCAAAAGAAAAGGGTTTTCTGTCTTTTAAGGATGATAAAGTCTTTTTTAAAAAGTCCTTGCATCAAGTATTGTTCAAGAACAGTTTACGGTGTATTTTCTAAGTGCATCCATATTAAAGTTAAAGGATTCTATAAATAGCATGAAGTACAATAAAAGTATTTCATGGGATTTTCTTTTCTAACTGCAAACACTTGGACAGCATTTATTATGCTGAGAATGTGCTTAAGACCTAGTAAGTGCAAACAAGTTTATTGGTGAGACCCATTTCAAACATGAAGCACCACTGTGTTAACATTCACATTTATTACTGATAAAGACTATTTTCTAAATTGAAAATAAAGTGAGGGCAAATTACAAGATAATTTTCTCAAAATTCTGTAAATGCACTGGAAGATATTAAATATGATCTCAATATACTTCTATGCAATAGAAAATAGCAGACTTGCTATTCCATCTGATTTTACAGGGAACATTAGTTCTATAATATTCTGAGTTTAATACCTTATTTTACATATGTGTTTATATTCAGGAATTATTTCTTTATGTACAAATATTAATTTTCCTGTTTTGAATAATTGAAATTTAAATGTTTGTTTATTTATTTATTTGTTGCATTTTAGGAAACGTTCTATAGAGTGTTCAGGGTCTCACTACCAGATTAAACTTGCAGTGATCTGCCTGTTTATGGCCTCCCAAGAGCTGGGATTACAGGTGCATACCACCACGTCCAGTCTTAACTGCCATCTCAGCACATCTGAGGGGGGAGGGACAGCAGGGCATTCCTGAGGATTGAACCCCTCGCCCCTGCACTCTCTTGCAGGTGCTTTAATCTGCTGAGCTATTTGGCTGGCCCTAAAATGTTTAAATACAATATAAATGTTTAAGTAGAATTTTTGCTATATCCAACATGAAGTTCCTCATGAGAAAATATTTTTGACCAAGAATATTTGATATGTACATAAAGGTAGCAGTGTCCTTTGTAGAAAAAATGATTCCCATAGCTCATCTACCATTCTGTCTTACTGCTGTTTGTATACATGTCAAGTGATTGCTGCAATTTATAGTTTCTATAATTCTGTTAGTAAAATGCAAAGGGAGGGGCTGGTGAGATACCTCAGTGGTCTATCCTGTCTGCTTAGACAAGCAGAGGCAAAGTGCAGGGACCACAGTTCTATCCCCAGCACCACATGCCACACCAGCCCCACCCCCAGGGTGCACTGAGCCAGCCACAAATAAAATACAAGCAAAGAGAAACATTAAAACATCCTTTATTTCAAATAAATGTATTTTGGTCCAAAAAAGATTTTTCTGGGGAAAAATCCTTAGAGAAAACTCTGCTTCAAATCCTATAGTATTCAATTCAGTAATTGTAAGACATAATTTTAAAATATATCAGGCTGGGGAGATGACTCGGTGATCTAGGCACCTGCCTGGCACACAAGTTCGATTGTCAGTACCACAGCTTTGCCGGCCTGCATGGAGCCAGCCACTGAAGCAGAGCATCATAGCACACACCTGTAATCCTAGCCCTGGGAAGGCTGGAGAGGAGGACCACTATGAGTCCAAGCTACATAGAGAGACCCTGAACCAAATAAATAAATGTAGAGTTAAAAATGATATATTTAAAAAAATACTATTGCCTGGCAAGCTCAGGGTCCTGAGTTCAATCCCTGGTACCGGGAATAAATAAATAAATAAATAAAACCAAAGCCCCTGATCATAAATATCATTGCCTTAGCTCAATATAACACTTTTTTTTCACAAAGCATGTGCAAAGGCTTACCAATTTGTAATAACAAGTGTTCACAAGCTTACATACACACACAGGTGTACAGAGAAGTGTAATACTTGAGGAATACTTCAAGGAAATGCTTACATGTAACAGAGACATCTTTTGTTCTGAACTGGTTTTTAACTTGTCCAGGAGAGATACCTTACACACTGACATAGGTTGGTGCTAGCCCATAGGAAGTCTTGTTCAAGTTTAAAGGTGTCAGTTGTCTAATGTTATCAATATTTGTTAGTTTTTGCTGTAAAATATCTTGACATATTACATAAAAACATGGCTCCCTAAGTTTTTATTCTTCAGCTCATCTGTATTAAAGTGTCTTGATGAGCTCAGGACTCTCCACTTTAAAGGCATTTTCTATTTATTTTTTTATTTTTTGACAAAACTGGGGATTGAACTTAGGCCCTTGCACTTTCCAGAGAAGCACTTACTCTACTGAGCTATTTCCTCGACCCTCCATTTTCTATTTAGAAAGACAGTAAAGTACAGCTACTACCAACATTCTTTTGATTTCAACATTCAAGAATTTTCAAATGGAAATCCTGTCACCAAAAAGAGAATGCTATAAACTGGGTGATGAGGTTTTTTCCAGTTACTATCAGTATACTACAGCAATGTGAAGCTCATACAACAAGTGAGATATTTCTCACCAAGTCATGGAGGTAAGGCAGGAGTGGAATCTGAGTCTCCTCAGCATCAGTGCTGGAGACCCAACTATAGCAGGTTAGTGTTCTGGGGCAAATGGGGAATCCATTATGAATGATTTGGTTTACTCTTACATGAAATAAGCAGCCTGAACAATTGAAGCAACTGAGGGATCAATAGTCAGTGTTCCTCTTCTTTAGTAAGGTTGTTGATTTTTTGAGGATTTGAGTAAAACAGCTATTAAGTTCAGTAAAATTGAGTGAACAGTTGATGCACTCCAACTATAATCATTCAGTGAAGTACATAAATAATTTTTGCATCAGAGAAATAGTTAGAAAATGACTACTAGTTACACTTTGGAGTCTCTCTTCAGAGCACCTGGCTCTTTGTGCTCATGTTGCCAGTAATCTGAATGCATTTAAAGGAGAAAGAAATATTGCAAAAATGGCCAAATGGGTCAATGCATAGTTCTAGAATGTTCTAGCTCTACCTAGAGATCATGATTTTCCTATATTTCTGGAGGAGAACTCTCCTACAGACTGCAAGTATAAAATCCATGAAGGTTAAGTGCCAAACAAGAATTGTCTTTATAATAACTGACAATAGTAAATTGCCTTCTAATAATGACTCTTTTTGAATAGTACAATAACCAACCAAATGTCATAGCTAAAAGTTAAATGGTTCTGGGCTTAGGAATAGTTTAAGTATCTCTAACTGATGCACGCCCTATTAGTTTTATTACTTATCTTTATGGTTTTCAGGGTTCATTTGCTTCGAAAACAAATATAAGGAGAGTATACTGATTCCAATAAACTTATCTGGGGCTCTGACACCATGTGCCGACCAGCTGAGCTACACTTTATGTTAGCCAGAAAAACCTCAAAATAAAAAAAAAAAAACACACATTACTCTTGCAGTTGTTGGTAGTTTATTCATTGCATGCCTCTGTTCTTGAAGATAATGAGATTTGTTTTGGGTAATGAAAGTCAGAATGTGGCCAAATGGATATTGCGGAATTTACATTAACTTATAAGCATGCACTTTCATTATTGCATGAATTGAAAAGAATTTTCATTTCTATAATATGTTATTGTCCTAATCATAAAAAATTTTTGCAAGTTATGACACCTTGATATAAGCAATATAAAGTATCTGAACAATTTATATACAATATTGGTGTACCAACTGCCCTTTCCATATATAACTATCACAACTAATCATACTTAATTGCTTCCAAAATTGTCCGAGCGTCTGAAGTTAAACTGTGGAAGCAGAAACAGCGGGAAATGAAGCAGTGCCAATGGTGAGCAATTTTGAGATTTTCTAAAGAAAGCCCTTGTTTTTAAAAAGGGAAAGTCTTTTTGTCTGGCCACTCCATTTGTGTTCCTAACAGATTACTATGCAGGATTTCATGAAGACTACCACAAGCAAGTGGAGAATTCCAAAGACTCTTGAACGAGCAGCAGCAGCCTTCCATGTCATCCGCAGCCACGCCTTCCCTGACGGTACTTGCATTCCTGTTGACGGCATAGTATGACCACCTTCACAGATGAAAATAGGTTCTCCTGAACAGGAAGTGGCCCACAGTTCCCAATGTAATACAAAGTGTCTAAACAGTTTACCTCCATTTCCATTGTGCCTTGATTACAAGAAATGACACCAGCATATGTTATAGTATGTAAAAATGAGAGTGTTCCTCCTTCATCAGCCATAGAACACAATTTTAAGTAGCTCATGGTTTCTGCCAATTTTTTTTTTTTTTTTTTTTTTGGCAGAATCAGGGATTGCACTCAGGCCCTTGGGCTTGTCAGGGAAACACTTAATCTACTAAGCCATCTCCCTGGCCCTCTGACTAATTTTCAAAGAAATTTTTTTTCAAACATTTTGGAATGTTTACTGCTAGAGAATTCCATATGCGTGGGCTCTTCTCCTTATCTAATTCTCTGTTCATGATCTTTGCCCATTCATTCCCTACTTTCAAAGTTCTTATTTAGTGTCACTTTGAGAAGTTACAAATAAAAAGCAAAGAGTACCTCACATTCTTATTAAATTTTGAACGT
Organism: Ctenomys sociabilis; assembly: GCA_004027165.1. Lineage (NCBI taxonomy): Eukaryota > Metazoa > Chordata > Mammalia > Rodentia > Ctenomyidae > Ctenomys > Ctenomys sociabilis. The sequence goes on from PVKA01003224.1 coordinate 66,419, forward strand.
GTAAATGTTTGGCTTTATTCTTACATTTTAATGCAACACAATTTTAAGAATATTTCAGTCTAGCTTATGCTCAGGCTCACATAATAAGTCTTCGTAAAACCTCGGGAAAGGGAATTAGGCCTACATAATTGTTCTATGTACCTTGCTTGGACACAGTACTTAAACACAGAGAAATTTAAGGAACTACATTACACTTTTTTTTTTTTTTTTTTTTTTTTTTTTTTTGAGACAAGGTTTCACTATGCAGTTTGGGCTGGCCTTAAGCTCACTTTGTAGCTCAGGCTGGTCTTGAACTCACAACAATCCTCCTGCCTCAGCCTCCCGAGTGCTGAAATTACAGGCGTGTGCCACCATGCCCGGCTTAAGGAATTACATTACACTTGAAGTGGTTTTGATTATGTGTGTTTTTGTGTGTTTGTATCTATCTGACACTTGCTGTGACACTCAGGGTCATTGAGGAACGGTTATATTCTTTACAGTCCTCTTTCATCTCAAAGCTAGTCTAATCTCTGTATATGCAAATAACCAAAGATGTTTAACTTAAGTCAAGATCCTACATAGTATTGAGAAATAGGCCAGGGTTTGATCCCGGGTTCCGCATGCTGTGCCGGACCCAACCTCGAGTGTGCTGAGCTGGCGATGGAGTCTGGGCATGGTGGCGCGTGCTGTAATCCCAGCACTAGGGAGGTAGAAAGCAGGAGGATAGCTGTGAATGTGGGCTGCATGGTGAGACCCTGTACAAAAAAAAAAAAAAAAAAAAACCTAATAAAAAAAGAAATAGGCAACTCTTTGACTTCCTATCCAAGTAAGAGCTTTATATTCCTGTTTTGCTCTGCCATCTCTTCTCATGACCTACAAGAACTACTGTTGGAAAATGAGCTGAAATCGATGAACATGAAATAATAATTTATTGCTCCTAACTGGATGATTTTTCCTTATTCTTCCACAATTTACTAGCTCCACACTTATTACAACCTGAATTATTACTAAAAGGAAAGATAGATGTTACATTTTTCTTAAAGTCAAATAGTGTTCCTTTTCAAAATTAACTCATCTAGTGAACTACATCAGCCCTTTTACTAAGAAAGACATTTGAGGGCGTTTGTCGGTTGACTCAGTTGTTAAACACCTCATTGGGCAAACCCAGTCAGGCGTAGGGGACTGCAGTTTGATTCCCTGCTCTACATGCCTTACCAGAGCCAGCTTTAAGGCAGCCTAAGCCAGCCAAAACAGAGAAAGAAATTTGAAAGCATTTATTCTGCACTTTAAACTCGATCTTGAATCAAAAGTACCTGATATTTCACTTCCCACTTTCTTGCAGTTACAAGATTGAAAGAGATGGAACAGTCTTACTAGAACTTAGCTCTTTCTTCCTAGGTTGGAAAAACTTGTAGAAATTGTCAAAAGCATCATGTTGAAATTAATTTATTTTTGTAAAAAATAATGTATTTCACTAGACTGTGCAAGGCAATGCTTTCTGGGGGAGAGGCATGTTTGTAATTGAAGATAAAGCTACTGCTTTCAAAATAGACCAATGGAGTCATAAATCAAGTCATTCTCCATGTTTTTTCTTCCAAACAATAAGATTTTCTAAGTCACTGTTTAGGTACAAGTTTAAAAATGAAGATAAATATGTATCATATTTTAAAGTGAGTGGTTAATAAATATGCATATCTTTGAGAGTGAACAACTTTTTGTGAAATATTTAACTTTTTTAAACAGTATTGATGTCACACATAGTGTATTTTCCTTAAACCATTTGTTTCATATACAAAAAAGCCTAATTTATTTAAAATAAATATATAAAGGAGCTGAATTAAAACATATTTTATTATTGAGCTAGATTCAGATAATTATTCACTCTGTACACTTCAGAATATTATGGATAACTCAGGGCATGGGTCCTGCACTAGTAGATAAGACTCAATATGGATGCTTGTGATGAAATTAAAAGACAGCTTCTGAAAGGAAGAGCCAGCACAGACCTTTCCTTTTAAGACCTAATTTGCATAGCACTCTTGAATGTTCTTTTAACGTGGTACATTGTCAAGATATACAAAGGACTTCTTTTACAACATGTTGCTATGTATTTTGTAAAACAGATTTTTAAATAAGCCTTAAATTCTGAAGTAGTTTTCAATTTTTGAAAATTTTAATGATTTATTCAGCATTGAGATTTCAAAAAGCACCACAGGTACCTAGTAGAGAAACAGTCTTTGTTCTGACTAGAAATATTTGTAATTTAGAGGATAATAATGGTCATTTAAAAGAAAATGCAAGACAAAATTTTGAACTTTTTATGTAATTTTAACACAATTTATGATGGTGGGATTGGGCACTTAAATTACAAAAATTATTTCAAATAGGTAAAAATCCTGACCTATTATTTACAAATTGTAATTGATGGTTTCAAATTTGAAGGAACAAATGTAGCTCCTAACTGTAGAAAATCAGGAAGCAAGGAAAAAAACACTACCAAAATCAGCTACTATGCAGTCCATCAATAAAAATTTTTTATCATCGAATTTTTCACAACTTTCCACCATTTTCAGCTTCAGTGAGATTTCTTTTTTTATATTAATTTTACTGAGAAAGAAATAGCAATAAGATTGTTTCAAAATGTGTTAGTAGGACAGTTACAATAATTAATGCATTGCGTATTGTTGTCTTCCTAGTAGTTATTCATAGTACAAGGCACAGACATGGTATCTTGTCTAAACAGTATTAGTAAAAATCTTTCTTATTGAACTAAGAGAAAGTAGCTATATATCTATGCTAACCATTTTGTATGTACTTTTACTATAGAATGGTCCTTCATTTATATCTCCCATTTTTGTTTACTTTTGTCAGAGATGCGTATTCCATCGCCATTCAAATATTATAGGTACTTTCCCGTGAAATTTCTCATGCAAACCGCAGGTTCCATTCTCATAGAAAGACAGGATTCTTGGTCATCTACTGCCTTCTGATGAATCTGATTCAGTCACAAAAAGTATGAATGTGACCTTTACAAGATTTTTGAGGTTTGCCAGTTCTTATCAATTTCTATAGTGTTCCACTGTCTGTGGTATTAAATTTATATGGCTTCTGATAGCCTTAGTTTTATATCAAACAGGATTAGTTGTAATTACATACTATAAAGCTGAGTACAACTGAATGTGAGATGTTGGTAAGTCCTGTGTTTTCTAGTACAGCACTCACTGCCTTAATTGGATGGGCAAATATATTGTACACGTAGAAACAGAAAATGTCTTTTATATAAGAAGTTATAAGCATTGCTCATTTTGTTAAAAAAAGTTTGTAATTCTCTGACACCTGAATTATGACTAATGTCCCTTTTAAACAGCATTCGTATGACTCTATAAAGATGGGTATTAATTTATTTCTAGATTTCCTGCTTTCTTAGAGAAACACCTTTATTTCCTTAAGTTCTTTTTTTTTTTGTTGTTGTTGTTTCCATGGACCATTGTCCTACTCCAGAAATATTTTACTTTTTTCAAATCTCTGCTAAAAATTTATCCAAGAGACTTAAATATATATTTTTACTATGGCTACCAAGTTCTACTAGGGTAAGATTTTATTCTAGTTATGAACTAAAGTGATGTCACAACACATATGATTTTACTGTATTACAGACAATGCAGTTTATCTTTAAATAGATAAAATGGGTTTTAACTTTCCACACTTTTCACTTAAACCTAATGCACATAGCACAATTAGGCATAGCAGGCAGCTTCCCCTCCACTAACCAGTGGACCATCTCCCTGTCCTGCCATAAATTTGAGCAACCCTCCAAAGCTAACCCCCCAGCCCCTTGCCTCCCAAATGTTGTCACACAGCTTAGTGCAAGGAGACAGAATGAGAATAGCAAAGAATCTTGTCTTTCCTGGAAAATTCCAAAATTCCAAACCAGGGCACATGTGTACCAAACCTGTTGGGAGGCCCTACAGTAACTCCTCACCTGAACTTCAATGAAAGTTGTGCATCTAGTGCATTTCTTTAATTCAATCATATCATAGTGACTCTGGGGAAAGAGCTTGAGTAACAGACACAGCTGACATGGCTCAGCATCCTGTCAGTCATGTTGTCAATCATACTGTGGAAGCCTCCCCAGAACCAGCTACGATTTTATACATATGCACCGTACACTCCCAGGGCTTGTACTGCTTTCCTTTGAAGGTGTGGGTTCACTTACCCCAAGCACGGTGTTGCCTTAGTAAACCCTTCCACTTTAATCTTACTGCCACATGCCCTGTTCATGTCTTTGTCGTGCACAAGATCTAGAAATCTGTTCTTAGCCCCTCACCCACAGAAACTCAAAGCAAACCAAGATGGTGTGTGAGGGATAGATAGTTGAGTTAGATCTGAAGAACATCAAATATAAAGTATACAAGCCTGAATGTAAATATGCCTTTCTCTTGAGGGAGTCATTAGTTAGCCTTATTACACTGAATAATGAACAACTTTAAACTTTACTCTTCTCCAGAGGAAAAAAATGTTCCACATCTTTCCCATGAAGATTGATTCTTATGGAGACATCCTTTAAGAGAAAGTTTAGATCAGAAAAATTAAAAAAATAAAAACCTTCTTATTAATTTGCTCTCAAAATATTCTGGCATTTAATTCTTCACACAAAAGTAACTTAAAATGTTTAAATACAACAAAATTAGAGATATTTAAAAATATGAGTTAAGTGATACTTTGTAGACTTCATGTGTGTTGACATATTTCTATAATATAGTTTTCAATTCATCACTTTCTTTTTCCTTACACACAACAATGTAAACTGGCGGAAGAGTACAGCAGGACTTTGCTTATTTGGGGGCTGTGAAAAGTGATGTAATTGTATATAGACTGAATGTAATCAGATCTGTATAGTTCCATAACAGTGTTGTGATGTTCAACTTTCCAATCATCTTGGGCTTAGGCTGGGGGCGCATAGGACTTGTTTTTCAGTACAGATCACTTTAGGTAAGAGTCTGTGAAAAATCTAATTAACCTTGCAGCACTGAAGAAAATGGTGTGTGCTCTCAGATTGGAAGATTTCATGAGACCAGAAGACTTTTGATTGCACACAAAGGAAGAATCAAATTTTTATTTTTTCCATGATTACACATTATTTGATTTTTTTTTATCTTGATGTCTTTAGAAGCAGAGAACATGCAACATTTTAAAAATACACTTAGTATAATAACAATGAAGTATATGCATAATGATTTTTTTCATTTAAGCTCTTTAATCAGCATACAGGTAATAGAAGCCTTCAAAAATGGAATATATACATGCCTCTAGGGTATTAAGCAGCCTAGTCTAAAGCAGGGGATATTTCTAATTTAGAATAGTTAAAGCAAAATTTAATGTCACAAAAAAAAATTCACAAAATGCTTTGGACTTGATTGCTTTGTCAAATGTCTCCAATCTTATGAAAATATTCCCTGATATTTAATTAACTGAAACCTTCTTTTCCTTAGATGTAACCTCAATCATAATTAGAAATCCATGTGTCAACATTTCTAATTAGTGGTGGTAATTAATATTTATTGAGGGTACACAAGGCAGTCAGTGATGTTCTAGAACCATGAGTAATATGAGCAGAATTTCAGAGAGCGAACCCTTACGATTGTGTATACACAGCAAGCACATGCACAAGATTTGGAAATTAAAGGAGGAAGAGTCTGATGAGTAACTGGACTGTCACTACGAAGGTATCATGATCCAACAACAGAGAAGCCAATCAGAACTAAAACTGTAACCAGTGTTTTGTCCCTTAAACTCTGCACTTCAGATTCTACAAGTTGATTTTCGAAAGCCTGGAACTAATTAAGATTTATAGAGAACTCACTGATGCAGCTGTTGGGAAAAGAAAAGGATGATTTTGGAAAAGCAACCACTACAAATAGGGCTGTTTGTTTAAAAAAAAATCAACCAACACTATTGATGTACAGAATGTGGAATTCAGGAAGGTAGTAAAATGACAAAGTTTAGTTCAATAACGGATTGTTTACACTGAATCTTAATACTCTGCAATTGTTATCTGTATTTCACCCTAGAGAAATGAAGTACTTTGAGGTGTCTTGCATGAAGAAGTGCTCCTATGCTGTGGAGTTTTATTAAAAATTTGAATAGAGAAGCAGAACAAAACAGAGCCAAGAGCAATGTTTGTTAATATAAATCATAACATTAAAGTTCAAAACAAGATTCGATGATAATACAGCACAAGACTCAAAGAGATAAGTTATATGGAGCAAGGTGGGATACTGTATTTAGTACAAAGATTAAATAAATAGTATTATGAATCAAAGCAAGGTTATTTAATTAACTACATAACTAAATATTTGAAAAGCATAAAACTGATTATAATAAAAGAGAATTGTATATATGATCTGGAGCCCGATGGAATGGTTTATGTAAGCTATAATTATAAGATCAACTATTAAATAAAAAGTATTTCATATCAAAACAAGGTTGTTTAATCAGTTAAGGATTTAAAATCATAAAATAGGTGAAAGTATAAGCTAATGGCCCATATAATCTATAATTGTGGGAAATAAATGTGGAAAGAATAAGTTAAATTGCTCTACAAGTAGGATAATTAAGAAAATGTGACAAACTATCACTTTAAAGTTACAGTACATTGCATGACTTAGATCCATGAATACTGCACATATATGCACAAATATTCTCTACATATGAACAAGTGAAAAACAGCAGATATGAGAGACTGAAGGTTGTTTTTAAAATAAAGAATGCTATTTCTATTCAAAACAATAGTAACACTGAAATACAAAAAATTAATGTTTATGGGTAATTCACAAAGAAATTTAGAAATACACAATAAACATACAAAAGCGTCTCTAAGGTGCATTTCAGACCAAGAAATGAAATATCCATGTTAAAATAACAAGGAAGTTTTTGAATTTATTAACACTAAAACCTCCAAAATATTTTCTATCACATGTTGAGATCTAGAAATGGTCATAGGTTGCAGACAGGAGGTGAAAAGTTCGTCACATTTCTAGATGGACATTTCACTTTATAAATCATCTCCATTTGTGGGAATTTCTCTGAGGAAATGATAAGCAACCAGTAAATGATGAACTGAGGGGCTGGGAAGATATTTCAATTGCTTAAACACCAGCTTGGCAAGCACAATGTCCTGAGTTCAATCCCCAGTATCTCCAAAATAAATAAATAATTGGGGTTGACAAGATAGCCCAGCAGTCTAAAGCATCTGCTTAGGTAGTGAAGGAACCACAGTTTGACCTGTGCTAGCACAGGCTGCTCTAGCCCTGTCCCTAGGTTGAGCTGAGCCAGCTGCACCCCACAAAGAAAAGATGAATTGACAAAGATGGGGAAAGATCTTTTAATGGGGAAAAAACTGTAAATATCCAGTAACTATTTTTAAAATCAACTATGTAGTATCCATGTGCTGGAATAGTATCAACCACTGTAAATATGTCAATACGATCCATCGGTATCAAATAACCCAATCACCCTTAAACGTGAAGTTATACATATATAGGGTTTTCAAAGTATGTCAATGAAATATTAGCTCCACAACAAAGAATATGTGATCTTTAAATAACACTATTTGAAAATAATGCAAATGTAACCATTTTTATAAAATTCATAGGCCACTTAATACAGCGAAGATTTTGAAAATGTAGCCTCAATATTTTGTTTACTTAAATTTGTTGCTGAAGCTGTTTGAGCTCTTCTATATTACATTTTATTGACATATTTGCAGTCTAGTATTCCAAGTGTTACTTTGAAACATTCTTGTTCATGTGCAGATAGAAGCCTATCTAAAGATGTATCAAGTTAACAATGATCCTGATAGAGCAAAGACAAATTTTAATGTTCTGCCTTATGAATTTTCTGCCTCATATCACATTTAGATCTTTAGACTTTTGAGTAATTAGAAAAATATGTCTTACAGAACATAATAAAGTAAATAAAAAATTCTGATTTACATTGAATTTTTCATATAGCCTTGTGTATGTCTCATGTACTTATTGGCAAGTAAACTTTTAAAATGTACTAATTCATGGAAGAGCTGCAACTACACCTGATATACAAATTAAAATTAACATCTTTGAGAGAATTTTCCTGACATAAAGCATTGTAGGCTAATTTAAAAATGTATCCATACTTCATTTTATGAAACATAACATTCTTAGCCTAAAAATAATTAAAATTAATAAATAAAGGCATGCAAGTTAATTCTGTCTCATTGTTTCCCTTTGATGCAGGGCCAACTGATCCAAGCTTCCATTTCCCATAAGAGCACTTTGGAGAGATCAAAGCCATGCTCCTGTAGCTATGGGGCCTCACCCAGATCCCCATGGATGTCTTTGCACTCGTGCAAGTTTTCGGGGAAAAGCTCAGGAATGAATTTCCCATTTTGCACACTACTATGTTGCTTCCACAGGCAGAATGGACCAACCTGCCAGAAGAAAGTCCCAGTTTGACAGCAGAGCATTGTGAAGAGTGAGTATCGCAGATAACCCAGGAGCCAACAATGGAGGATGGTGGAAAGATCAAATTAGTTAGTAGAGGCATAGAAAACCCTGCAACCCAAGTTAGTTGTTGCATAACAAATCTGCCCATCTATCCTTCCTCCTATGGGGGTTAACTTGCAGAGAGACACTGAGAAAGGTTGAAGAACAGATGTAACCCTCTCATTTCTCTAAAACAAGGTGCAGGGGTGGGAATACACAAAAGCAATGAGGCCAGCATCCTCATGCTTTGCTTTCCATTTACTACTTAGAATGTTGTAGCAAGCACAGCTAAACTGTTATCTGGCAACATGAAGTAAAGTGAGTCAACTATACTGAGGCAAGAAGGTTTCATGGAACGTGTAAAGATGCTTGTCTGAGTTCTGGAAAGATATACTGGAGGGCATGAGGCCAGGCAGGCATGGCCGTGTATCCCTGCAATCTCAGTATTTGGGCAGCTGAGGCAAGTGCAGCCTCAGCTACAAAATGAGTTCAGAGCCATCCTGAATGGCAGAGTGAAACTCTATCTCAAAGAGACAAAAGAAAAACAAACTGAAATGAAAGATTGGTAAAAAAAAAAAAAAAAAAAAGTGAGGTGGGCCAGTCAAATAGCTCAGTGGATTAAAGCACTTGCTAACAGGTACAGGGGTTCTATCCCCAGGCCTGTTTTGCCAGCCCTACCCCTGGGGCATGCTGAGACAGCAACTGAAACTGGGCATGGTGGCACAAGCTTGTAATCCCAAATCTTGAGATCTGGTGTAAACAGGAGGATCACTATGAGTCTCATCTAGTAGTGAGATCCTGAACACCATGTAAACCCTTCCCTAAAAATACAAAAATAAAAAAAAAAAAAAAATGGTTGGACAAAAGGAGGTAGCATCGCCAAGAAGCTCTGTAATATACAGAGAATAAAGTGAGTATGGTAAGGGGGGGAAACGCTCATCTGTTTGCTCACTAAGTTTGTCCATCTTGACTCTAATATATGAAAGATCCAGGTCTCAATCTCAAAGAACCAAAGGTATCCAAGAGGAAAGCTCTCTGAGACTATCGTGTGGAGCACGTGAAGACATGAACCTCAAGTTGCATCCATTTACTTACAAATCTCTCCAGTTTATTCTTCTTCATGCCTAATACTCTACGATATAAAAACACCACATGTTTTTAATTTCTTGGTTCACAGGTACTTGAGTTATTTTCAAGATTTATTTAATTTTTAAAAATTTATTTATTTATTTATTTATTTATTTATTTATTTATTGTTTTGGTACAGAGTCTCACTATGCAGCTCAAACTCCTCAGCACTGGGATTACAGGCATGTGCCACCATGCCCAGTCTTTCTGGTTGGCTTAGTGTGCAGAGCTGGCATGCCAAGTGGTACTTTGGATCAAACCCAGGCTCTTATGCTTGCTGGGAAGGTGCTTAAACAACTTAGCTATCTCCCCAGCCATGTTTCCAAGCTTTTGCTATGAGAAATTGTGCAGCAATAAACATAAGTGCACATACATTGCTGTAGTATGTTTTCAGTTCTTCTGGAAAAATGCCCAAGAGGAAGATGGGTGGTTTCAGTGGGAACTGCAATCCCAGCTTTTGAGGAATTTCCACACTGATTTCCATAGTGGTTGACCAGTCTACATAACCTCCAACAGTAGATAACGGTTCCCTAATCCATTGTCCCTCCAGCCTTTGTTATTGGTTGACTCCTTGATATTAACCATTCTTTCTGGGGTTTGATCAAATCTCAGCATGTTTTCATTTGCATTTCTCAAAGGACAAAGATGTTGAACATTTGTTAATGTATTTATTTTCCACTTGTATTTCTTCATCTGAGAAGCGTATATTCATTTCAGATGTGCATTTATTCTCTGAGTCTTTGAATTTTAGGGCCTTTTTTTTTAATTCTTTGTATGTTTTAGATACAAGTCCTTTGTCTGAGGAACAGTGGGCTCAATGGTTTTCCAAACTTGTGGGTTTTACTTTTACTCTGTTAGTGATTACTTTTGACATGGAGAATTCTTTACACAGGCTATGGACTTCTCAGTATGAGTATATAGCCCTATAGATTCCTGTCTACAAATAGCCGGGCCATAGCCATACCCACATTCCGTTCACAAAACTCCAATAACTGTGACGTAAGGCAGACTCCTGAAAGAGAGTTTCCCTCACCCTTACTGTGTTGGGAGAACTATTCCAGACAGAACTGAGATGTGGAGGAATATGAACAGATACACGTGAAGGTAGAGGAACACAGTGAGGGGCTAGGAAAATTCAGCACTCATGTTTTCTATTCACATGGGCATTAGTGTTTATGAATATCATATTGATTCAGTAGCAGAATATATTCGAACATCTAATGCTGAAGAGATTAAATTCATGGTTTTCCAAAATGATGTCAAAATTGTGTAAAGCCTGTCCAAATTATTCTCTAAAAGCATAAACAGTTTTTAATATAGAGTACCAAGGGTGGAAGATATATCTTTTAAATTAGATAGAAGATATAAACTTCCCCTTTTAGTTAATTTAGGTAACTTAACTCTTGATTTCTAGTTTCTTTCAGTCCATTTTTTTATAAATGTCTTCCTCTACAATTTATTTCACATTTATGTCACCAGATATTCCTCATAGTTTACAGTACTACAAATGAATGCACTTGTAAGGTAAAGTTCACAGTTAAACACTAAATTAAAGAGGTGGAAGATCTTTTGGGAAGATGAATATGTTTCAGAAAAGAAGAATAAAACACAACGTGTCTTTTCCCTCTAGGGCAAGTTATTTCATTTTTTAGCACCACATTGATCCTTTATTTCCTAGATAAACATTTAGGGTAAGCACACACACACACATGCACGCATGCACACACACACACACATGCACGCATGCACACACACACACATGCACGCAGGCACACACACACACATGCACATGCACAGGCACACACAAACACCTAGATTTTAATATTAACATTTAGTAAATATTTCAGTAAGCTCTGAAGATTCTGAAAGCCCACTAGATTGTATTTTCTCATTCATAACTTTTTTTAGTTCTTTCCTTTCTACCTTAACTGATATCTGTACCTCTTAATATATTTACAGTAAATGAAAAACTTGATTAAATACACTTCTTTTTGTATGAGGCTAAAATTCATTTCAGTTTGCCAGGAGGAATGTAAAAATGTTGTACAGTTTCTTAAAGCGCAGGTAAAGCATAACGCTAATCAAAAGTTGAACTGATTAAAAAGACTAGTTTTGATAATGAATTCAATTCTTAATTGAAATTCAACAATACTTAAAAATAAAAACTTGCTTAAATAAACTTGTACATTATTCTTAAATATTTGACTGATTTAAAAAGTATTCAACCACTAGTTAAACTCATTTACACACATTCTCAGCTGTTTTGTATCTCAAAGAGAATAGCATTTTAAAACGTTGTGCCAAGTAAAAACTATCATTTTTATATTTTATATTTTAAATAATTTTATCGAGAAACAAATAGCAATGAGGTAGCTTTAAAACCTACTAGTAGGACAGTTTCCATAATTAATACAATGCATATTGTTCTCTTAGTGGTTATTCATTGTACAAGATGCAGACATGTCATCTTGTCCACAATCACTATTAAAACAAATCTTTCTTTTCATTGAATTAACAGAATGTAGCTGTATCCTAACTATTTTGAATATACAAATACAAAATGGTTGTTCATTTGTATCCCTTTTTTTGTTTAGCTTCATCAGAGAAGGGTATTATATTGTCATTTAAATATTATAGGTGTGTGAATTTAGCAAAATATTCCAATATAGTCCAGTAGTTCATAGTAGTAGTGTATTTTCCATAAGACTGACAATGTCAGAAGTTGTTGACTTGAGCCTTTTACAGCTCTACTATTAATATGGCTTTACTTTTTATATTTCATTTTTATACTTTTCTGTTGGGTGGTTAAGACCAAGATAAAGCAGAACCTATATAACTAGAAGTGTAGCTTTTGTAACTAACAAGGTCAGTCAAATGTCCTCAGGATTTATCCTGAAACCCTGTATCACACTTTAGAGATCCTTTGTCAGTGTCAGCATGTGGATGAGTCACAGCCATTTCTCAATCAATTTGTTCTGTGCAAAAGCCCAAGATAATGTTTTCTCTCCATGTGACACTCTACATCACAGATCACTTTCCTCTGTGGCCCCATAATCTCCTTGATAAAAATTTTGGGATATATCTAAGTTATATGATGTTACAGCATAGGTTCTCCTGTGTCCTGAGTTCCCACTGACCCTGAAAGGCTAGGGCCAAAATGTTGTCTGTCCTTGCAGCCTTTCTTTTTCTCTAAGTTCTCAGCTTAGGTTGTTAACCCTCTAGAAGAGAAGCATATTGTTATTACCTTATAACACAGGCAGTTGAGCTTAACCTCACAATCTGTCTCGAACAGATTAAGTATCAAACATCTTAAGTATAACATTCAACAGGTATTTTCCATCACGTATTAATATATTAAGCTTTTAGTCCCTACAGGATATGAAGAAAAAGTAAATATACTTTAAAAAATAGGAGTAAACAATTACATATTTCTAAGCAGAAGTTTAGAAATATAACTATATATAGCATTTTATCAGGACAGTCCTGTGACATTATTTTCTTGTCTCTTGCTTTTGTTTATTACCTCTTTGTAAGAAAACATTTACTTGAGAGATGTTATGGCAGTAATTTCTATGTCATGACAAGCAGTACATAGTTTGATGACCAGAATGACAAGCATTCCAAGCACGACCCTACTATTACACATTGCTGTCTTCGGTGCAGTTTCTCAGTTCACATGTATTAGCTTACATAGGCAGGGGAGAATCATACCAATTAACTTCTCGTATCAAAACTCTGCTGAAGATTTTCAGGATCATTGCCTTACCCATCTTGTACACATAAATGTATGGCTTTGCCCTTATCATGTTTCCTAGCTTTTTTCCTTGCCCTCTCTTCATTGTCTAATCCTTAAGTTCTCATTTTCCTTTTAATTATGTTATACCTTTCTATTTTTGATTCTTCTTTTGAGTTCTTGTACTAGAGAGTCTATATGATATTTATACATCTGGGTCTGGTTTGTTTCCCTTATGGGTATATCTTCAAGTGGCATCACTTATATTTAAAGTCTTTGAGTTTATCATTCTTTATAGCTGAGTAATACTCCATTGTATAAAAATACCACATCTTTTTTTTTGTTGTTACAGATAGGAGTCATCCACTTCTAAAATTTAGAAACACTAATATTTTTGTTGATATTTTAAATCTTAGCTAATTATATTCCTCAAGAGTCAGGTTCTTTCTATGAGTCCTTTAACTTACATGAAAACCTTATGATGTGAAAATGTTGATATAGACTTAATTTAACTGCACCCTTTCTACCTTATTTATTCGTGAAAAAATTAAGTGTTATTATCCCTCAGGACTAGGCTATATCATTGAGTCCGCTGGGCCCTGTACATGCTCGGCAGTGGTTCACTGCAGATGTGTTAGCTGTACTGACTAATGGGATCACAGGAAGTTCTTTCCCCAGTATTTTGAACCTGTTAATTTTAATAAAATGCTTATTTTAGTACAATTTTAGATTTAAAGATTAATAACGATGGTATTACAGTCACGTACATCTGACGTCCCTCACATTTTTTAATCTCACAGTAACATATTTTACTTACTCTTCATGAATCAATATTGAAATATTATTAAATAAATATTTCATTTAGATACAATAGGATACTTCAAATGTCTTTTTTATGCTGTGAATTTTATCTGGGGTACCATTTTAAGTTGTATAATCCTGTCTCAGGTTCTTCTTGGGTATGACATTTCTTCTTGGGAATGCTTATTTTAGATGCTTTGGGGGATATTTTGAACAATAATGATCATGTATTGTGTACAATGTCTCCACTGGGATTTTAGTGGTTTCCCCAAGATAACCCTGTAAGTATGTTTTTCAGGAGATATAGAGCTTTATGCTTGGCCTACATAATGTAGAATATTTATGCAAATCACATGAATTCCCCACACAGGAAATTTGTCTTGTGTCCCCATTCCTATTTACCCAATCATGCATCTGTATAAATATGAATCTGTGGATATTTATTTTAGACTTTTGTTAATTTCTGATTCTACTTTAATTGTTCAAGTTTTTCTTCCTGTGGCTTTTGGACTTCACTTTCATTTGGATACAGTGTCACCTTTCCATTTTTACATCAATGCATTTGTCAGAGTTTATTCTTTTTTTAAGAATTTTCTTACTTTCTGGTACTATATGATGCTCTGGAGATGTCCTGTGTACTCTCTGTCCCATCCTGGGACCAACAATGCTGCAGTCAATCCTCAATACTGTCGCTGAAGAATGGTATTAGAGATACAGATCTCCAGCCCTACCCCTGGGGCATGCTGAGATCCATTGAGACTGGGGGTGGAGCGTGCCTGTAATCCCAGTGCTTGGGAGGCTGTAAACAGGCCCATAACTATGAGTCTGATCTGTGTAGTGAGACCCTGTAGACCCTGTGCTAAAAACATACAAATAAAAATAAGAAATACAAATCTGGAAGCTTCATATGCACCTTGTTACTCAGTATAACTGCCATTAGGTTGTTCTAGTCAATAGAAAAGGCAATGAATGTGTGTGTTCTTACCTCTGTGTACATGTATGTGTGAAGTTTCCTTTATCTTATTTTTCTATATTTCTAGTAAAGTAAAATAATGATGCCTCCAACTCAAATGCAGCAGCACATGGAGGATTCTAATATTCTTTGTTTACATAAATTTCTCAATCAAATAGAGGAAGACATTTGTACTCTACTATTCACCTATTTCTCTTTGTCTGTCTCTATCTGTCTCTCTGTCTTTATCTCTGTGTGTCTCGGTCTCGGTCTCTGTCTCTGTCTCTGTCTCTCTCTCTCTCTCTCTCTCTCTCTCTCTCTCTCTCTCTCATCTTCTCTCTTCCTACTGAGAATTGAACTCAGAAGCAGATGCTGTGCCACCGAGCTATATCACTGGCCCCTCCCTTTCCATTACATTATTAAATTTCAGTATATATGTATAGAATATGTATAGAATATCAGAAACTCTTTCCTTTAGGAAAAAACAAACTTAAAGAGCATTGAAAATTATTTTGTATTTTGACAATATCTCCATAATTATAACAGTTCTAATTTCTAAGGATTTACACATGCTTTCCAGTGTCAAAAATGATGACCAGTCATATTTTGAGTTTCTTATTAAATGACAAATGCATAATACAGTATCTGAAATGTTAGTAATACAAATGTCATAGTCATTGTCAGCCATTCTCTTGATATAAATAAGCATGAGTTTCATGCTCTGTAATGTAAAAAGGATTATTTTGATCTCTCATAATGAATGAGTGCATCATCTATTGAAAACACATTGTTATGCTTGTTTTGAAATTCTATACCATATGTACTGTTGTATGATGCTTTGTTTCTGTCTTTGCTTTGCTTATATGTTTCTGCTCTTATGTTTGTTTCTACACTGTAAAATCAAATAAAATAAATGAAAATCTATAAATGATTGCAAAGCAAATCCATTACACTGTGCTTATGTTCACTTTATACACCAGATATGGCACTGTTCAACTTTTGCCTCTTCCTCCAAATCAAAATGACCCCAAATCCAAACAATTTGAACCCATTCAGGATGCTGAGGCAGCTCCCAACGCACAGCTGCAGACACTCACACAAGAGGGCTTCCAGACCTACTTCAGTGAGACTGTCTTCCAGGGGATTAAAGATGATGCATCCTGAATTATAACGCAATTATGTAAATTAAAAAATCTTAGTGAACTGTAGGAATATTTTAAGCCTATTGATTCTACCTTGATCAGGTACACAAACAACTGACTGTGAATGAAACTCTCCAAGAATTTCTGGTAAAGAGTCTACTGACTTAAGTTTCTCCTACTGTTCTAGTTTAATTTTTACCCTGCACTTTTACTCAGGCTGTATATACTAACCCCTCAAGTTATCATAAAGAAAAGAATCTCATGCACTTTGTTACTTTGGTAAGTATCACCAGTTGAAAAGCACTTAATGAAATGAAATGTCTTTCTAAATATCATGAAAATACATAAAGTTCAAACATCATATTTTAATTTTTAAAATATAGTTCTTGAAAGTGAAAAGGGTATCTTTCATTTACGGCGGTATTAGTGGTTTTAGTCTTTTCATACATATTTCTATTTAATTTAGAAAGCTAGAGAGCTAGATGCACCAGTGAAAGTTTCCTTAAAGTAGCAATAAGAAATTTATTCTTTAGTGTGGTTTATGAAAAAGTTGAAATTTCATGTTTCCCTTTTATTTTTACTTAAGGGAATTTCTCACATTTGGAAATTGATTTTTTTTTTCTTAATCTGGAGGATTAAGATGTGCGCTTCCTAGTGGATGAGGCGCAGGGGTCGGAGGGCAAAGGTGTGCTGTGGCCCCGCCTGCTGCATCCTGAGCATTTGATTTCTGGTGCTTGTGGTCTCCCACTAGAGAGGACTGAGCAGCGGACCAGGCTCGAAATGCTAGAGAGAAAAATCAAACAAATGTCCCAGAGTTCCTGATACCTTTAGCCATTTCGGCCATAAGTCATAGCTGATCAACCCTTGTTCTTTTTGGCAGCGCAAAAGAACGCTGGCAAAAGAGCTAAAATTGCCCGTAAGACACCTCCTTGCTTTGTGAAGTAGATTTTTTTAAATTAAAGTCTGAATGAAACATAGTTTGCATTCAAGAATATGCCAATATTAAAGGAAGAAAGCTTCTTTGTTTATTTTATTGTTCTTCAAAGAATGAAGCAGCTTCCAAGTTCTACAAATTCTGCATAAATCTTCATAGCGAAAAGTTATTATGAACTGGTTAATCTGGCGTTCTATACACATAGCAATGGAGTATGTCTATGCACATTTTTACTGAGAAATACATTAGAGCATACTTCTAGAATTCAAAAAATTTGAATAGACTTAATATTTCCCTGCCTTTCTCTGTTATGTTCCTGACCTACTAATGCTTCATAAGTCTGGAAATGCAGTTGAAAAGAGGAATAATTCTAAACTGTAAGTGGCATTAATGTTAATGTTAGAAAGATCATTGATTTTGTTAAAATATGCATGTTTATCTCCTTGAACATGTATATTTGATTATTGTTGTTATTGCTATCCATATCATTTCAACACAGCAAATATTTGCCAAGTGAAGAGAGTTCTGCCCTCTGTCCTCTAGCAAACAAAGTGAGGAATAAACTTTTCAGTGTGTCATTCAGCTTTTCCATTTTTTCAAGTATAGCACTATGTTATCAGAAAAAAATCCCAATTTTAATCCAGATGTTTTATATCCTATCCAGAGTTAATTATGAGGGCTAGCTATTAGCACTTACAACCGAATAGAAATTGGTACTATAACATGTTAATTATCCAGCTCCTTAAGGTAAAATGAGTCAACGTATTTAATTAATTAATCCACTGTCAAATATGCATCCTACAAGTCTTTGTAAATTATTGTCAAGACAGTTTCCTCCAGTTTTAACTCCTGCCTTTTTTTCCTCATCTAATTAAGACATATTAGTAATTAC
Source organism: Ctenomys sociabilis (assembly GCA_004027165.1). Taxonomy (NCBI): domain Eukaryota; kingdom Metazoa; phylum Chordata; class Mammalia; order Rodentia; family Ctenomyidae; genus Ctenomys; species Ctenomys sociabilis. The sequence goes on from PVKA01003224.1 coordinate 84,502, forward strand.
AACTACACTTGAGTTTTAATTTTGAATTCACCCTAAAATCATCATCACTTTTCCAATTATAACCTTACTGCTATGTTGTCCATTTTCATCTTCTCTTGCACTTTAAATAATGACTTTTTCTTTATTATTTTAAGCAAAGATTTGTTAATATACCACTTAGCATTCTATCATCTGATAAAATTCTGGTTTGTTTTATAGAAATTATTTCATGAAAAAATGCTAAATAGAAATACAAATTACCAAAATAATTAGGTTTGAATCTATTATATGGAACCCTAACCTGGGCATAAGTGGATAGTTTTTTACTACTAATTTAAGGAGTTATGAAATAAATCTCCTTACTCCCTCCACTATTCTTATACTTTGAGGTCTAGGAGTGCAGATGGGAATAAAAAAGGATTTCAAGAGGCATAAATATTCATTATTTTTCCCTGGGTGCTGCTTATTCTTCAGATCTCTCTGGGCCCTACCAGAAAAAAAAGAGAGCATTCACAAAGGGAGGAAACATATTGGAAAATTCGCTGTTTTTTCCCTAATGCTAAAATTCAGTCTGTGTGTTATATGCTGAACATATAGGCAGTCACAGAGGGGCATAGCACAGTCCAACACAATCTTGGAAATATATATAAACTTGATTTTTCATGTGTATTTAATATTTGATAAAGAGATCAAAGAGAATACATCATTTCATAAATAATTAAATCCAGTATGATTAATAATGTGTGCATGTTACATATTTATATGTACACATATATACATATGAATTTATGCATTATATGAATATTTTCCATTTGTTTTAATAAGGCTTACTTATTTAGAACCTAAAATCAAGGTTAAGCAATTCATAATAATCAATATTTTTCAATTTATGTTGAAACTTTACATTACTTCAAATGAAATAAATGTGTTAGATTAATCTACTACTGTCAAGACAGATTTATTTATTTTTCACCATTAATAAAACTAGAAAAAATTTACTTCTTCTTCATAATGGTTTTAATTACACTTAAGTGTAGGTTCAAACTATCTTATGAGATCAAAAGGTGAATAATTTGTAAAAATAAAAAATGCACTTCTTTTAGGAAAAATTAATATTATTACAGAATTACAAAGTAAAGCTTGTTATCAAGATAATCTCTCATTGAATATGCATTCTAGTTATATAATAGCTTCGCTTTCTAATTATGTTTCAAAAATACCTATCACATTGTACATTATTGTACTTATTGAAGAAAGAAATAAGAAAAATTACCAATTCCATTATTGTGAATAACTCAGTTTAGATGGTGTTGATTAGACATTCATCAAGCATAAAATTTTCAATTTAAACTTTCTTCTTGAATTTCATCTTTAGTAAAAATGAATAAAATTACAGGAGGATACTAGAATAAGTATTATAGTACAAAAGAAAATGCCAAGAAAATGTAACATTTGAATGGATAAGCAAGTATTAAGTTAAAACGAATCTAATAGATATTTTATAAATATGAAGTTTTCCATTAATAATTTATAATTAAAGAAGTTATTGTTGGAACGGAGTTTTCAAAATCTGGAGACACTTTTGCTTATTGTGAGGGGTGAGCTACTGATAGCTTCAAACAGAGATCAAAGATGCTGCTAAATATCATGTTAGCAGAATATAGAAATGTCTTATGTAGGACAAAGTGACACTGATACAAAGTGGAAAATTATTCAGGAAAAGAAATGGAGTTGAAATTTCAAATAGAAATAGGACTAGAAAATTTTGCTACTGTTAAACTGCAAAGGGGTTATAACACTAAGATGGAATACTAAGTTTAAATTTTATTTCATTAAGTAGATATATAACACACTGTTAAACATTGAAATAAATAACTAAGAATAACTATTACAACTTCTTGGGCCAGGGAGATAGCTTGGTGGAAGGTCTTGAGTTTGAGTCCTGGTACCACGAGAGAGAGAGAGAGAGAGAGAGAGAGAGAGAGAGAGAGTGACAGAGAGAAAGACAGAGAGAGAACACTAAATATATGAGAAGGTTAATGGATAAGTCACAGTTAAAAAGATAAAGATATCTTAATAAAAATTAAATGAATGTACAATGCTGAGCATGCCCTGAAGGGTTGGATAGTTGTGAAACTTCCTTTTCTTCAAATCAGTGATTTTACTTTTGCACATATTATAAAATGTTAAACAGATTACTGTTAACCAGAATCTTTACTATAATTATCAAAAACATGTATATAAAAGCATGGAATTGAAAAATAAAATATATCACCATTAGAAAAAGTATTTGGAAAAAATAATATTCAAAGATAGAAAGATTTCCGAGAAATTAGGAAAGGAGGGAAAAAACAAATATATAGGTCTACACTTTGACTACAATTGCTGTGATCAAATGTTTTTAACATAATTACTTTGGAATTTTGAATTATATTGAAAAGATACTGCTTCATGATGATATTGGACGATAAGCTGCACCTAGCTTAACAGTTTTGCAGCTCTTCAACATTAGCTGGTAGTATTCTATAGCCCCATTACAAGGACATGTATGTGTTTTTTTCGAGCACATTGTACATAGCTTTGGAGAGCAGAGTAGGTAAAAGGGGCCTTGTCTTCCAAGTATCAGAGACCTGAGCTTCTACTTCTGCTATTCATTACAAATGTGCAAAGTTGCCAAGTGCTATTTTTCTGAATCAACTTGTTATCCCTTTACAAAATTCCACCACTGCCAGATAAAATGATTTCCAGAGATTTTGAGGGCTATGAAACTTCCTTCCATTTTTTTCTGTTCTTTGGAGACAGTCATTAAAGAGTAGGACAATTAAAAGCAACTATGTAAAGCAAAAAACTGGAGTAACAGTTGCCCAACTGTGGAAGGGCTCAAAAAAGCACTTAACATATCTTCATCTTGTATTTCAGGCTAATAATTGGCTCAGAGTTAGCAAAATCGGCCTTTTTTTTTCATTAGCACAAAACAAGGCATGGTGGTGCATGCCTTTCATCCAAGCACTCTGGGAGGTTGGGGCAGAAGGATCACTGTGAGTTTGAGGCCAGCTTGGGCTACAGAATGAGCTGAAGGCCAGCATGAGCTACATAGTGAGACACTATCCCAAAAAGTAAAAATAAAGTGACATGAGTAGCACAAAACAAATCAAAAGAAACTATCCTTGTAAAACAAAATGGTAGATCTATTAGATAAAGACAGGAATTAAAGTATCCTCAAAGAACCAAGTAAGATATAGTGAAAGTCAAGAAAGAAATGTATGAATATAATAGGGAGAAATGATGCCTGATACATTTTAGAATGCTGGAAAGAAGTATTTTGAAACTTTATGACATAAAAATGGCTGATTTGAGCAGTCTGAATTGATAGTTGATGTTAACAATATATAGTTTCTATATATATCATATCACATGATATTTTATTGATATGTGTAATGCTTATATTTAATATAAAATGCTTATGAAAGGAAAAATAAGGAAATCTCAAAAGGTGATTGAACATTTTAAAGTTTACAAGAAATGTCAAAGCTAGAAATACCAGTGAAAATTTAGACATCACTATATGTATTTAAAGGTAAATCACAGAAGACAAAAGCAAAGAACCATGAATTTTGAAGATAGGACAGTGACAAGTATCCATTCCAAGATCTAGAAAGAAAATAGAGTATTGTAATGTGCTAAACATTGTCTAAGAGATCTGTTGTGGTTTGTGTCTAGCTGTCCCCTAAAAGCCCAAAAGCCTTAGGCAGTCATTGTTTCAGTCTTCTAGAGTTTGTGATTAATTCATGATCCAGTGTGGGGATGATGGGGGATTTTTGGGTATGAGTGGTATACCCATCCCTAGTAATCTGCACAGTATAAAGTAGGGAGGGAGGCTTGCTAACGGCCTCAGATACAGCTCCTTCCTTTGTACTTCACTATTTTCTCATGCCAGGAAGTGCTGCCCTCTGCCATATGCCATTCTACCTTGGAGCCAGCTGGGTATGCATTGAAACTTCAACTAACTGTGAGCTAAATATACCATTCCTTCCTTAATGTTTGGGGGTGGGCATTTTGTCTGACCAATGAGAGAAAAAGAATTGAGACAGAATTTGGTAGCAGAGAAGTGACGTTGTGCTGTGACTATGCCAGACCATATTATTCAAGACTCTTTGCAAACGGCTTACGTGAAGAGACAGGAAAGATTTGGAGATATCAGAAAGAGAAGTGCAGGAACCTCTTTAGTTATTCTATATGGAAGACATAGGTCACAACTCAGAAGATAAAAAGGCTGAAATGTAATCCTGTCTGTGAACAGCAGGTTGGGGAGATTTCTTCTGGGAAGAAGGCCTCCATGGGTTGTTAGACTGCAGATGATGTGTGCTATGGCTTGGAAGAAAGTTTGTCTGCATTATTTTCATGTCCAGAGACTGCATGGGCTTGAAATTAAGCACAGAGGACTGATTAATCTTGTAAAATAAATTTTAAGGCAGTCGAAGCAGTGGCTTGGCTGTTGTTGGGGGCTTTTAGTCAGACTTATGTGGAGAGACAAGAGCAAGGCACACAGCTGGATGATTTAAAATGTGAGTTTTTCCAGAAAGAAACCTCCAATAAAGCCATGGATTGCAAAGATAGAGCTGAGAAGAACTCCACTGTTGAGAAAGAACAGGAGAATAGAAAAGATGGTCTGAGGGCATTAGAAGAAGCTGCAAGTATCCAAACTCTGCAGCCTGAAGACTGCAAAAGTGAAACAATTTGCTTTGAGAAGAAAGCTTCAGAGCACCAGGTTCCAGAATAATGACAGCATTGAACATTTGTTCCTGAGCATCACATTCAGAGTACTTGGTGATTGAAGTATGCCAGTCCTACAAGCAAGAGAGAAGAAAATCTGACTGCTGCTCCAGTTGGAAGTAAAAGTTATCATCTATGTGACATTAGTTCTAGACACATGGAGAATGCAAATTTCTGAGATTAAGGAGGCTTCCATCTAGATTTCAGAATGCCTGGGAGGCTAAGCAGTCCTGGGAAGACAGAGTGTGAAGCTGTTAGTGAGAATCTTGTAGTGCAGTGCAGATCACAGAAGTTAGGAAAAGCCAGAGATGTGGATCATCTAAGAATTCAAGGAGGGAGCAAAGCTATCCTAAGAGAGCAGCTATGGGAGCTAGCACCAAAAGTGCCATTGGGTGGAGCCACATGGCGCTCACAAGTCATCACAGATTGCCTCAGTTATTGAACACAGAACTACAGGACTTAATGTTTGCCCTGTTGGATTTCGGACGTGCTTTGACCTGGTGATTTGTATTCTGATGTTTGTACCTTTTGGAATGGTAATGCTTTTCTTGTTCTTTTGAGTGTTGGAAGTGCTCAAATTCTAATTTGTAGAGGTGCTCACAGCTAAGATTTTCCCTTAAAGCTTAGACATGGTAATTAGACTTTTCAGGAATACTGAGACTGTTAGGACTCTGGCAATTCTAAGAGACCCACTAAACTTTTTTTTTTTTTTTTTTCTTCAGGGGATGTGCATGAGTCTTTGGAGGGCTAGAGTTAGGATGCTATTGTTTGTGTCTAGGTATCCCCAGTCTCATGCAGTCACTGGGTCAGGCTTCTAGAGTTCATGATTAATTCATGATGCAGTGGGAGGATTATGGGGGTGAATGCTACACGTGTCCTGGGGTGAGTAATCTACATACCATATAAGGAAAGGAGACAGGCTTGCTAACTACAGCAACTGCTGCTCCTCCCTTTGGTCTTTGCCTTTTTCTGCTGCTGCAAATGGCTGCCTCTGCCACGTGCCACTCTGCCTTGCAGCCAGCTGAATATAGACTGAGAACTCCACTAACAGAAATAAATAAACCCTTTCCTCCTTAATTTCAAGAGTTGGGTATTTTGTCTGAGTGACAGGAGAAAAGTGATTAAGCCAGGATATACTGCACAACTTCAAACAGACAATGATGTACATTCTCAGAAAAAGAAAGGGAAAGAAATAATTACTGAGAATATCTCAAATTTGACAGAAGATCTGAACATAAAGACTGCCTAAACACATAAAACTCTCTGTTATCTTTTTAGAATTTATTTTCACTTTATTTTATTTTATTTATTTTCATTATTATGTATTTGGTGCAGGGTCTCACTGTGCAGCTCAGATTCATAGTGATCCTCCTGTTTTCAGCCTCCCTAGCACAGGGATTATAGGTGCTCACTACTATGCCAGGACTTCCATTTAATTAACTTAATGAAATCAATACTTAGATATATTAAATAAAACATCAAAATCTGTAAGAGAAAAGTCATGTGATATGTACAAGGAAATACTAAAAATTTCAGAAGAGTTTTAAATGAGAACCTCTGGAGTCCAGCAAGCAATATACTTATATGTTCAAATGCTAAAAGAAAGAAAATCACAATGAAGCAATTGAACAAAATAACTTCTGTTAACCAAGAACATTAGATGTGGTAAAATAATCCCTCAAAAAAGGGGAAAATCAAGATAATTCCAGATAAAAAGGAAAGAAACCCATTGAAAAAGTGTTGAAAGGAGCAATGTGGAGCCAAGGTAGGAACAGTAGACAGAAAATAGGAACCATAGAAGAAATAACAATCTAAAAGGATAATAAAATTCAGTAATGTTGAAATTGTTCTTCCACTTTTCTCTATGATTTAAGATGCTACAACATTTTAAAATATTTTCTAAAATTATTATTTTGAAACAGTGATGGACTTTATTTCATTTTATACCAAATCTAGGTGGTTACTGCATTGAAAATTATTATGTCAAGTGTTGGGAAATTACATTGCAAAATACAGCTTGTGAGGAGAATCTACTAAATTATCTATATACAATGCAAGAAAAGAAACTGATGAAAAAAGAAAATGGATAAGTTCAGCAGATTTATACAGTTCAAAAGCAAAATTAGTAAATCAGAAAGATAAAATTTTAAGAGACCTATAATAATTCTGAAATTGACTAAGATATAAGAGATCTATTGACAAAGAGAAGCTCTTGACTGTTGGTTTCAATAGAGAAATGTACCAAATATTTAAAGAAGGGATAATAGAGCGATGTTTCAGTTATGGATCTCAGTTCTCTCCAAATCTGTGTTTGAAAATTGAATAGTTTGAGAACTGAATGCATTTTACTATATGAACTATAAAACCAAATAATTGTTTCTGAAGCCCCCAAATTTGCAATTATAAATTCATTTTTCTGGGATTTTAACAACTGAGATATAACTTTATGAATACTCATAAAAATAACTGAAGAAAACAAATCCTAATTTATTTTATAATATCAGCATTTCCACGGTATCAAAACCAGATCAAGGGGCCAGGGAGATAACTCAGTAGAATAAGTGCTTGCCTGGCAAGCACAAGGTCCTGAGTTCAATCCCTGGTACCACTAAAAAAAAAAAAAAAAAAAAAAAAAAAAAAAAAAAAAAAAAAAAAAAAAAAAAAAAAAAAAAAAAAAAAAAAAAAAAGATCAAAACACTATCAAAAACAAAACTATGAACCATCATCTGAGATGAATATTATGATTGTTTAAAAACAATCTTGCCGGGCGTGGTGGCGCATGCCTGTAATCCCAGCACT